>JAGDQP010024548.1:0-27834 GCA_022664845.1 Lepisma saccharinum | reverse complement strand
AAACTTCATTCAGAATTATTATTGTGCACGAGTATGTACGTACGAATGGCTGCAAAACCAGATTGCAATGGTTGGTTCAATACTATGAAATCGGATTAAGTGATTTTGATTTACGATAGAAAGAAAGTGTTTAATACTCATATAATGTCATCAGAAATTTATTAAAATACTTCAAAGTTATTTTTGCACCAGAGTGTTTTTAAGCTTCGAAGATTTTTTGAGCCAATGTAATTTAATATCCACTATCACAAAATAATTTAACTATGAACCACATCTTCAGGAAAATAAAAAAAATATTTTAACTTCGTAGCATACATAACGAGAAACCAGAGGACAGGGACGCTATTCATAGATGTCTCTTCAGTATATGTCGGAAAATGGATAGCACGTAGTAAGAAAGAAATTAGTTATGTATCGTCAGAGTTGAACAAAAATATATTATCTACGTTCTTTCCAGATATATTTTTTTGATGCTAATTTGTTTCTGTTAACGTGTTTTGATTTTAGCGAAAATTACTGGCATATGAATTACTATCAATATTTCGATTAACAGAAATTCAATTCACGTTAAGAGTATAATTCATAAAATTGATGATATTTCTGATTGCCATGTTATTTAAATATAAACAATAATGTCAGATATAAAATAACACGAAATACAGTCTGGTTTATCAAATTACAATAACTCACAGAACCGAATTACAAATTTTGGACTCTTTATAATTCGTTCACCAAATCACATCTGAAAACGATCAACCGACCTTTACACGGATTTTACGGACATATCTACATTTTCAGTGACACAGCTGAAGCACTTGGTGATCATTTGGAATCACAGTTTATGATAAATGCTGATCTTTATAATGAAGACACTATCACTACAGTCCATCGTTATCTGCACTCCTACTCTTTTGACCATCCTTACGATCCGGCTACCCTCATCACTCTACGTGAAGTTCAATCCGTAATCAAGTAACTACATAAACGTCGAGCTTCTGGACCTGACAAGATTTCTAACTTAGTGCTAAAACATCTACCTCGCAAAACGCTTGTATTGATTACCAGACATTTTAACGCCATACTACAATACAGTTACTTCCCTCCTCAATGGGAGATTGCTCAAGTTACGATAATACCTAAGAATGGAAAGGATTTATTGTACCAAAAAATTATCGACCCATCAGATTTCTCTCCACTCTCAGCAAAGTGTTCGAATGACTAATTCATGGACGACTCACCAAACACGTAGAAGAACGCAATTTAATAACAAACCATGAATTTGGATTCCGTTCGAAGCATGACACCACTGCACAACTTGTCTGAGTTCTTGAGGAAATCACTTTGCAGTTCAACAACCGATAACATACAATCGGCATCTTCCTGAACACCTCCAAGGCCTTTGATGGAGTCTGGAATAAAGGACTACTATGCAAGCTTAGCAACACGGGTTTTAATGATCAATATCTCCGTCTTCTACAATCTAATCTACAAAACCGCAGTTTCTACGATAGCTACAAAGGATACGTCTCTACCATTCATCCAATCACTGCTGGAGTACCACAAGAATCTGTTTTAGCACCACTTATTTTTAATCTATACCCTTCCGACATTCCTTCTCACCTACACACTAAACTTTCTACTTTTGCAGATGATACGGCAATTTTTGCTTCTTCACGCAATCTTCGATACTCTCATCTGTATGCACAACGACATCTTGCTTCCATTGAAAACTGGACAACCAAATGGAGGATGAAACTTAATGAGGATAAAACAACAATTGTCCACTTTTCCCAACGTCACACAGGTCTCTTACAATGTATCATGATTTTAGGTACGCAACTCCCGTATAGTCCCTATGCACGTTATCTTGGAGTTGACCTGGATAGGACTTTACTCTTTCAAGTATATCTAAAATCCGTCGCGGATAGAGATGCCTCTCACCTCGTCGCACTCTACCCTCTATTTCGCAGTCGACAAATCACTCTTCAAGCAAAACTGCATATTTACAAAAAGATGATTCGCTCCATCCTTACTTATGCTGCCCGTGCGTGGCAACATACAGCCCAAACTCATCATGTGCAACTCCAACGTGTATAAAACCGTACTACCAGAATGATCAGTGGACGTAGCAGAGATACTAGAATTTTACAACTCCATGAAGATCTGTCTCTCCCAATGCTCACTGATGTCATTGACTTTCTCTGTCGTTCATTCTGGAATCGTATTATCAATTCCCCTCATCCTACCTTGCACAACTTGGGCACTGCTCAACCACTCCAACATACCCACCATATGCCTCATACTAGTGTAACCTCACAGATCCTTGCTGGGAATAGCTAAAAACTGTAACACCACAACCCTGGCTGGGTGAAGGCAAAACCTGCAACACATCAGGAATAGCAATAGAATCGCCAGGAGCCTAGAGTACCCACGCAATACATCTGACTACACTATAGCTCCAAACATTTTCTACACCCCAGACGAGCGGTGAAGAAATATCTTCTTGTGATTGCTGTGATACTTGATACTTGTGATTGCTGCTAAAAGAGAGTAAAGCTGTACGAGGGAGAAAATACTGATAAGGTGCCACCTCCAATATTTTTAATTAGATCGTCGGTTCATACTCTGAAGTAAAAACTGGTTCAGATTAGCGACAGTCAAAGAAAGAATTGAAAATCTGTACTTGGGAATAATTTCATACGATAATACGCATAACAATTCATAGGTGACTCAATTTGCATCTTTAATCACTTCGAAGTATCTTACTACAGGGTGGCAAAATAGCATGTCTTACCTTTACCTTAGTAGGGCCTACACCTGTAGTCTGGAATCGCAATTCCTGCAATAAAGACGACGAATACAACGAACGGCGATCAAAATCTAACCTAAACGTCGTGTCATTATCTATCCCAAATGCAAATAATTTCTTTACACATATCACTTAATAGAGTCACTTCATATGTCATAACGCTTTATCTGTAGAATTTTATATATAGCTCCTTTCCCAATGTTTCACATCACAGCTGACGAAAGAATCCTACCACTGGCCTACAGATTTATGAACCAAACTTAATCTAATTAAAACGCATCTCTCAAAACGCTAGGATAACCAAAATAGAGAACAAATAAATTAGTATCAAATGCTTTCAAAATTAACTTAATTATGGATAACGTAGGTAAATTTAGATGAATATCAATGTAAACGTTAAATAAATCACTACACAACACAAATAATATCACATACTGTATACAGTTATTCATACTTTACGTAATATTTAGTTAACTGAGAGGTTATATTGTCTAAGTTCTTTGAAAAGAAACTCAAAATGTTGAGGAAATTTAAAGATTTAAGATTTCAGTTTATTTATGGGATTTTACACAATATTCGCTTTCGAAGTATGACATTATAACCAAAAGTTGAAGTAATGATTTCGTTAAGACTTGAACAGAATAAAGCTTGCGTTGTAGATATAAAACACATTCGTATCTTCTATCTTTTTCACATTACTGAAAGAATTTAAGAGAAAACGAAAGTTTGTTTCGCAGATAAAAATGTACATAATTTTTACAATATTCAATAGTTCTTGCCGAAACTTTCACGCTATAGTCCAGAAACATTCATATGTAATTGTAAAAAGGTTTTATTACCTTACTTTTTACAAAAAAATAGTTATTACATAAAACATTCATTGAAGAAAGAAACCAGTTCACCTTAAAATCGCCGTGACGTCATGACAGCTGATTACTACATTATGCAAATTAATCTTTAAATAAATATTTTATTACGCAATAATAATGATATGAATGGGACAATTAAACGGAGAATAGTGGCTGTAGTTCACACCAATATTAAATAATCATTTCGAGGTTTAAATGTACAATTAAAGTAAAAACTTATGAAAATCGATACGTGAAAATGGTCGAACAAGCATTGTCGTTAATTTGAATAATTGTGGTGATGTATGGTAACTGTTAACATGGCTAACAGCGAATTTTAAATATAATTGGAAACTAGGAGATTAAAGTTGGCAATTGATTACTAGAATCGAACAACCCGATACTTAAAATGTAGGAATTGGGTTAATAGCGGCCCCATACTGAATTTAGTAAATACTACTAAATAATCTTAAAACCAAAATAATAATTTTTATGAAGTGAACATTTCGAAATAAAGTTGTCGAAATGAAAAGTCTCGTTAGCACTTGTATCAACTTTTATTATTGTCACAACCATGAAATATAATAACCCGGAACAGATGAAATAGTATCGGAATATTCTTCTGCTAAGTTAAATTTTGGCATATACTTACCGATCTGTAGTTAGGGTTCAGGAAATACAAACTACGGTAAAACCCATCCTTCGGGTCGGTGAAATTGTAACTAAAACTAACATGGCGGGGAGAGCAGTTATCCCATCAAACGGAGAAGAAGGCTGATTCACACCAATCAGCAAGAAACACACGGCCAAGTATTGACTAGGATCCAATCAAAATAAAGCACTAAATCCAAGTCAATGTTTAGTGGCTAACGAAAACCTGAATAGATAATGACTGAAAACAAAAGCGAAAATAAAACGAAACACGCCCAAAGCGTGACTAAAACCAAACAAAGAGAAAAATCTAAGGAGAGCACGAAAGTAAACAGAACATTACAAAGAAATAAAAGGGTAAGTAAATTTAAAAATGGAACAGCAAACAAGGCTGTTAAACTAGCTAAAATTTCCATTCACATCGCCGATCACCCGTCTTCAATTTATGAACTAATAATCTTGAATTCATGATCAAACAATTTTTTTGAGGAATTCTGACCATCTTAGATTCATTGATGCATAATTAACATCTTAGCCTCACTGAAAAACATCTTCCTTCCTCTTAGCCTCGCCACATCATGCTCTCACCTCAAATTCCTTCATCATTGACTGCCTTAGGGATGTGACAGTTTCTCCTAAATCAATTCATCTACTTAAGTTTCATCCTGTCAGTTCAAATCATATAAAAGGCATGAGCTTTTCGCTCGACACTTCTATTCAACCAACGCCATTTACTCTGATTGACTGGACCCAAAGTAAAATGTATTTTTTTTTATAGTTATCTAATTTAAACACATATAACATTTATATTAATTACACACTTAGACATAGTATAAATAATAAAAACCATTCAGTATGAGAAGTTTAGATCGTATACTGTAGTAATTATGGACTGATAAAACGGAACATGGGTCAAAATTGACACGAAGACCTTAGGAGGGTTAAAGACAGATACATTTCTCCAGAACTATAAAATTTGTGCCAAGATACAAATTTGGCATCGCGATATTGCCTACGTTTGCTTGGATCAGACTAGTAGTAGATGGTTCAGGTTAAATGTTTGTTCTGGTGTTTATATCTTTCGACACTTGACGATCACTATATTATAATTACATAGAGCTCGTTTCTTTCAATTCGTGCATGTAATAAGGTGATATTGTTTGTTGTACGTGTTTTAAACTGTGCACTGTGTGTGATAAGTAAATATATATGTATTTATTCTGTTTGTTGATTGGCTTTCAAGAAGAATTGTTATAAACTCTATAAAAGAGGGCACGATCAAAAAAAAAAAATTGTATGGTGATGCAATAATTGCATTCGCATATTTACTTTCCATGCTTTTATAAAATTAGCTTTGTCGGTATAATTTGGTATATTTGTGATTACATAGAATAAAATTAATATCGCAATAAACCAAGAAATGTAACGGCAGAATCTCAACCCTATTGTTAAGAAATGCATGGAGGGAAAGGCATATGAATATACACTAAGTATGTGAAGAATGATAGAAGGTAAAACCTCTTAATTCCAGAGGAGCAAGTGTCACATCTTGCCCCCCCCCATCTCGACTCTCTTGCCGCGGACCCTAAGCTAATTAAACTAAGACGGGTCGGACTCAGTACGTATTGAATTAATTACATCAAATTCTTTAAGGTTTAAGACGGGAAACGAACCGAAAACCCTAATAATACGAGGCACCTGGAAAGGCTCAATAAAAAGGCATTAGAAAGTGGTCCCTGGGGATATATATGCGAAAGGTTATAAAAGCATTACACCCTGTGTTTTAGTTTAGTTCATAAATTAATTAATAATAATAGTAAATAAGTAGCATCCATTTCAATTATTTTTTTTTAGTATAAGTTATTGGATCACAAAGATGTCTCTCATACGTTTTTCACAGTATGTACTCTAGAAATAATCGTTTTTACTCTTCTATATTTCGTCAAGTTTTAAGAAACTAGTTTGAACAAATCTTATCAAGCGGACGGAATTTAAACATCAAATTTTATAAAGACAATATTAGATATATTGAAAATAGTCCGATCTTTCCAATATTCTCTTTTCTTGCACTAAAGCTTTCCTCCTCGTGACTAATAGTGTTTGCAAAAGTTCTGTATTTTTGAACGTAACTCAAGAACTGTGTAATGGATTTGGGATTTTTTTTCTCACACTAGAAGCGAATTCCAGTTAATGTGATGTTTCAGCCAGGTTAGAGTCGATGTCAATAGATGGCTACTCTACTATCTATTTTGTGGTTAAATATTAAGTTTACGTTGTTCAATAGAAATAGAAAATGTTCTTTAGGTAGTGATTATTAGTACACTGCATTTCCAAGCTGCATGTTGTTTAAATATAGAAGTGTGTACTTTTAACACATTTGTACGCATTAAAACTTCTCACTGCAACATTGCACGATTTGAACACTTAAGTCTTCAATATGTTGTTTTATGTAGTAAGCTACGGTGCATATGTATTTCATTATAATAAGTAAACTAATTTGTAGAGGTTATCTCACTGTGAACAAGTGCTTCCAATGAATTTAGCAAGATAGATAATAAATAGCGCATAAAGGATGACTACCAAGCTATGTACTACAATGACATGATTTCCAAAAGAGTTACAAAACTGATCAAAGTATTTTAACATACATACACTAAGACTCTTTCTAAATGTGTGAATACACTACTGCAACAACGTACTTTCTGGACGACCCTTGATACGAAATTCCTCTTCCTCTAGAACCAATTTAAGCTAACCAAAATTGATCCGAAAGAAAGGATTACAGACAAGATATTTTTCACAGACCAGACACAAACTTCGAAAGCGGCGTGGTTTCCGACTTATTAGCGTTGGGAATCTGGCGGCACGAAAATTTGACGCGCTATAATTCAAAGACAAATGACCGTGACACAGATGCAGTGGAATTTTGGAGAGTAAGTCATAGACCTAGTATAAAAAAGCCCTTTCGGTAGGCCTACAGGCTGAGGTAGATTGCGAAGTTTCGCTGGGAGCCGGGGCTCGCCTCCCAACTTCAGTGCTTTTGAGAGGATGGGCCTCCTTTATCTTAATCAAAATCTCCCTGCAGCACTACACCACCACGGAGTACATCTTCACCCTCCCACGGTTGGCTGCGCCCCCAAAGGGAAGATTTGCCCCATTTATTGTAACCTACTCTTGGCCATACACCTTCATTGAAAGTTTCGTTTCTCTACCTTCAATGATTTGGAAATTGGGTTTTTGGGGCGGCCATTTTGGTTCCAAGTTGACGACTTTTTGAAAGTTTTCATATTTTGTCGTGACCTACTTGTGATAGTACAACTTCAAGTAAAATTTAATTTATCCAGCTCAAACGGTGTGCAAAATGGGATTTTGGGCGGTCATTTTGGATCCAAGATGGCAACGTTTCCCAAATGTTGTGATATTTCCCTAAGCTACTCGTCATAATGCACCTTTATGCCAAATTTCGTTTCTCTAGTTCAAACGGTGTGGAAAATGGATTTTAGGTCCGCCATTTTGGATCCAGGATGGTGTCTTTGAACTCATTAGGTAACATCTTCATAATCAAAATGTGATGTTGTACCTTTATGCCAAATTTGATTTCAATAGCCCCAACGGTTTAGGCTGTGTATTCTATACATTAATGGGTTCGGCGGCCATTTTGGATCCAAGATGGCGACCGATTTTGCTCATTAACAAACTTAACCGAGCTATTAAGCCTAGAAACAACATATAAAAGCTTGGTTCAAATATCTTCAAAATTATGGCCGCTAGCGTGTTAATTTATATATATATATATACCTAAGAAATCTCAAAATCAAAACTGCAGAATAATTATTGCACAATTGATTCCCCAAATATAGTGAAGAATTCCCGGGTATATTTACAAATAAAGATAGGTCAAAATGAGCGGGAAATTATAATTCGTGTGTGTCCTTTCAATAGTGCAATTATAATCATAAATATGGAGATTTATGGGGTAGTTATGAGTGGTTGGATAACCAATATAAGAATGTTTCAAGCATTGCAGAATTATTAGTTCATTATTGAAGGTTAGAATAATTCGTTAGCAATTCATGCAACTTTTCACGCTCCATTTGCATTACCACAAACACTTACTAAGTCTTTTTCGTAACACTTTGTTGTTTTATTAATTCATTTGTTGTAAAACCTGTCTTCTACATGATACGTAGATTGTCCTACACACTGACGCGTAGCTTTCCCTTACTGTGGAAATGACATACCTGGTTTGAATGTTTGCACTAATACAAAACTGCATTGATTGATACTTGAAATAAATGTATGACTTCTGAGGGACCTTTCACCGTGTGTTCGTGAGTCTTAGAAAAGTACAGTATCATGAAGATATGACCTAGCATAATGGAATGCAGAGCAGGACTCGTTGCAGTAGAAAGGAAAAGAGAAGCGGGAAGCGAACAGTACCACTCAGTATTGTCTTCTTCGCACAAGAAACTACCACTACGAGAACATGCGGAGGACATTAAGAGACAGTGAGAAAAAGCCACAAATGGAGTATGTGTGAAATACAAGACACTCTGGACACTTACAAATGAAAAACTAGTCACCAGGTCAGTATGTCCCACTTGCCAAGTTAAAATCTAAGAGTACGCACTATGATGATACAACTGACACAAGTCTGGAGTCCATTGCATGAAGCGAATTGGGCTATAAGAACTGCTGGAAGTAACGCCCACGAACAGCGATGCATTCCACACACTGACGACGCATGTTCGCATAGATAGCGAAAACGGCTGGCATGTGTCGGATTTTTTCGGCCGCAGCTGCAATTTGTGCTTCGAATCTTTCTCCGACTCAACCGAAGTCCCATACACGAACGTCTTCATGTGACTCCACAGAAATAAATCCAATGGCGTTAGGTCGGAGGAGCGTAGCGGCCATTCTACTGGACCACTACGGCCAATCCATTGTTGTTCCAATGAATCATTTAAATAATGTAGGATAGCCCCTGTGAAGTTGGAAGGCGTACCGTCAAGCTGAAACTACATGTGGTGTCGGATTCCAAGAAGAACCTCTTACAGTAACTCTAGCAGCATCTCCTGTAAAACGATGGCACCGGTGAGACGTTCTTGGAGAAGATATGGCCTAATTAATCGCCCATGCATGATGCCTGCCCATAGGTTCACAATCAATCGTTCCTAAAGTGCGTGCTCGAGAACACCATGACGATTTTCTTCTGCTCACATATGGCTATTATAACAGTTAAACACACTAACCCGAGAGAAGACCACCCCTGTCAGTGAAGAGAATTAATTCTATGGGGAATGCAGCGCTGAAAAAACTACTGACAGAAGTTTACACGTGGCTGAAAATCTGCTGGACCAACTCCCACAATATGGTATGGATGCAGATGTTCTTGGTGGAGAACCTCCCACTTAGCTGTCCTGCTTCCCCCCACGTGATGTGCTCCCACATCGGAACACCAGAGTCAATTCTGGTTACGGTAAAGGTACCTGTGTCTCTTAGCCGACGTTCTATCCTCACACTCGACGATGTGGATAGCGCTCGGCTTAAAGAAAGCGAGCACGACTTCCATTACGATGAGCTCCGCCATTAATAGCATGTCTACGTACTCATCAAACGTGTACTCGGCCATTGGATTAAATTGCATGGTCAGATCAAGAGAGGTTGTTACCTGGACACGATAACAGAGCAAACTGTTTTCATGCGGATAATATTGCACTAATACATTTACGTCATGTCATGCGCAGGTGCTGGGAGGGTGAACCTCATACACGTCTGTCGAAAAGCTATGCGACAAAGTTTGTGTTTTTGATAGCAATTTGCTGCTCTTGTTGATCGATACACAATCTGGTAAAATGGGATACCAAGTCGGAACGACGATTGGACATGTGAAGCATTCGGAAGGTAAAACTGGTACGAACTGTTTATTAGATAAGTCATTCATACTAATTTACTGTTTTCCTGCCATGCACAAAAGTGTTGTATTGTCTGCATCATTTCACTTCTATTATGTTATGTCGAATACACACACTCTCCACTACCAACAACAAAGGTGGAAAATTGTGTTTTGGTTCGGCTTGTGATAAATAATACGTCTCCTGACAACATTCAATGATAATGTTCGCATTTTTCCGTCTTCGTTGCACTATCTTGTTGTTTCAGGTAAACAAACGTTCGTTTTCTCAGAAACAGTCAAGTAGTTCATGCAATCATATTATTGTCCTAGAGGATCTGCACGTGTGAAACAATGGGTGGCATATCTCAAACGTCTACATTCGTTTCAAAATAGTAAAAAAATCGCCTTCTGTCTGGTCTCTTTTAACTCGTAATAAAAACTAGGGATTTAACAAAAATACGTTAGAACGTTTTCTAGTCACACTCTATGATATTTTTTGCCCCGAATCAGAATCACACTTCGAAACTACATACTTTTGTGAATTTATTTATGGTCGTGACGCATCTAAAGCTCAGGCAGGGATAGATGAGAGCCAATGATTGGAAAACCTGGCTTTACAGAAGATATACCAGCTTTCGTCTGGAGAGAATGACCCAAACCAGGGTAAATCTCAGTCAGGATAGTCGGCTGGAATAGGGTTCGTACCTACGTTCAGCTTGCACACCTACCGCGTGGCAGGCAGGTACACAAAGTACTTAATTCATTTCGCATGCCACTAACTGAAGTTTTCTGTTAATGCAGATAGCATAAGTCGAAAACACAAATATCGCATTGTACTGTCTTGAATGCTATATGTGGGTTAAGTATATCCATAACTACGTAGGACAATATAGGGTATGGGTTTCAGGTCCACCCATTAGGGTTGAGGAAAAACAAGAGTTTAGTTGCATGATTTGAATTCATGACAGCTGTTTTCATAGCCAACCAGGGTGGTTTGGTAACAAACTCTCTATTATTATGAAACATGAATAGCGTCTATCACATTTTCCAAAACGGCTTTCGGCTTAATGCTACTAGCATCATTTGCTAAACCCACAGATGAATATTCATACCAAGTTTTGTACTGATTATGCGTTTTCCACATGTATGACCCTCAGTAAAACAACTTTCTTTGATTTGAAATGAAGAAAACAAATATTTATGTATACTTGAAACTTGTTTACTGGTGACTATGCAAACACCCATAGCAACCCTACAATTGTCCACATCTTTGATTCTGTTTGCACTATTGAAATAGCACAGATGAATAATAATTAAAGATCACCTACTCTATCATTTCCCACTCATTTCGACCTATCTTTATTTGCAAACATATCAGGGAATCCTTAACTTCCTTTTGATAATCCTTTGTGCAATTATTCTAGAGTTTTGATTTTGATATTTTTGGATACTACGCCTATGACTTTCTTTGTGAAATTCCACACAACCTGTGCCGCAAATTTTCCCACGCTCATAAGTCGGAAAGGACGCCTATTTTGAGGTTTGTGTCCATATACTTTCTTGTTTGTTTTGGTGTATACTTTCAACTTCCAAACGCTGTCATAGAAATTCCCAGACATTTAACTCATATACTTTATGGACTAATTAAAATATTTTATGCGAACGTCTAGATTTATATGGAATTAATTTGAGTGATGAATGGAATTTCATTAAAACAATGCAAGCAACCTTACTTACCTTTGATATTTCATACACATTACGCAACTAACACAGAAATTACTATTTTAGAGAGAATTGCCATTCAATAGTCGAATATCTCAGCTGTTCTATCAACACACTATCACCGCCAGAATAAACAAAGGTTTAGTACAGCACTTTTGTGTCAGAACACCAATAATTATATATTTTAAGCACACGTATGAACTCTACTCGCTCGCCCCATCTCCATTAAAACTACTCAATAAGCTAAACAAGTATTGGCACATCTTGAGAAATACTTACACTATACCCATACAAACTTTAGTTCTCGCAAAAATTCGAAAACCGGTACCAGCAAAGACAACTTGGAATAACAGCGTCAACTAGCGACTCACATCTAGATTTCACTCTAAATTTCTCATTAATAACGTCGTCAAAGAGGCAAAACAATATGCTTATTTCAGGAACAAGATAATGTGTGGATATTGTAGACGAACAGTTCATCCAGTAGCTGGCAGTTTCATTCTAGTTATTACGCTACAGCGGCCAGACCAATTTTCTGTGTTTCTTGATCATGCCTTGCTCTTCAACTAATCAACATACTCAAACATATATGCATCAAGTGAAGCACATTGATCTAAACACCTTACAAAAGTAATATTGGACGTGATGTAATAATTAAATTATCAAAACCAACCGGAAACTGTAGATTCTAGATCGAATCCTCGACTGTGAACCCATCAAGCCACTCTACGTCGTCCCGACGACGGAAATTTGCCAGTGAAAGTCGGGTCGACGGGTAGTTTAACGTCGACTTTTTAAAAATTCCGACAAGGAGCTGATGCCGGCCAACGGAACTGGGCGGGGAGCCGACGGCAACGCAGAAATGACCCAACGACGAAACCTCACGTATGAATCAGCACCGAACTTCTCCGAACTATTTCCCGACAACTAAACGAGAACGATGGCGGCCTGGCCAAAAACACCATCTTGGTAGTGATTTGGCTTGCTGAGAATGTCTGTGTGTATTTTACAATTAGTCTACACAATATTTTTGTGAGAAAGAACCTAACACCAATAATTTGGCCTATTTAGTCTAGATTATAGAACATTAAAATTGGTAGTATGTACCAAATCACAGTTCATGGGTAAGCCAAAAGGTTTACAATATTCTGGTCACTTACTTGGTTTATTCACACAAATACATTGATAACTTTGTAGCATTTAAAGTAGAGACCATGGTGTTGAACTGCCTTAGGTCAATTTTGCGGTTTCTCGCCTATACCAGTTCTAGCTCTTCGGGGTGAAAAATCCTCCACAACAGCTTCCATGTTAGTTGTTAAGTGTCGTAATGGCTAGAAGTGAGCCTTCGGTGGAAACAAGTATTAATCTGATTGGGCGAGGTCCAAATTACATGCAGGGTGTGTAAACAGTAATATTCTCACTAGATCATATTAAATAATCTGGATCGATTGACTTCCTGAAGAACCACTGGCTTTCTGTTGAACAATGCAGAGCAGTCTTGCCGCACAATGACATACATCTGTGTTTTTAATATAGTTGGTTATTAATGGTTCGAACATCCGGAACGAATACATGTCGAACTGTCCTATCGATATTCCATCAGACGCAGAACATCAGCCCGAATGGGCACCGCATACACATGAAATTAAACCCCTGTTAAAGCGCAGATCGCGTGGATTTGGCAAAAGTTTCTTCCAAACAATCATTCGCACCTGTGCTCAAGCTGTGGTCAATTCGTGAGGCACAATCCAGTAATTCTGGATAAAATTGATGAGGTCGTTACAGTTATAAACGACAATGGTCGGTGAGGTACAGAGCTCACCTGCTACGCTCTCCCTCTCTCTCCGAGCGCTGGTGGTCGCATGAGTCTCTATGATTTGGCACACGGAATCAGAATCCAGTTTTCGATCTACCTTAGCTTGGCTGATCATCGAAGTTCCTACACCAGAGCGAATTTTTATGCTATAAAGTTGCAATATGATTAACTGTACTTTCGTTTTTGCACTAAATATGATTCGGTTTACTTCGAACTCTTGCAGCAAATGCTCCCTATTAGACGGTGTTGTAGGCCTATATTATCCAGTTAGTTTCCACAAAACGAGGCACTGCACAACCATTTACAGTTCCAACTACTACGAAAGTCAGCCGTTCCAACGATAACGTTCGACTCGTTTAACTGGATCGGTCCCGGGACATACGGGCCTTAAGCAAGAGACCGCAACTTTGTTGGTAGAGCGTTAGCTTAGTTTCTGGAAAGAATCCCAGCGGAAACTCATTCCGACTTTGGTTCTTTCACGCTTTTCCAACAGTCACATCATGCAAATGCCAGGATAGTGCTCACTCTTTAGGCCCTGGATGACTACCTTACTGCATCTCTCCCCAAACTATTATTATTATTTATTGTTTAGTGCAGAGTTGAATTAAGCTATACAATTATTTATATAGGTAATAGTTACATTTATAAAAGATTGTTGCCCATCGTGCCTGAGCCTAAAATGCCTAAATGCCTAAGTAAATAAGTAAGTAAATGCCTAAAGTGCCAATACGCGCCGCATAAAGTGCACGTAGGCAAATATTGCAAAATTTTGAATTGCATTCTATGTCTGAGTGCGACTGTAGAACATTGTAGGTTAGTGCTAGAAGGTTCCACTTTCAATGTTTTATTAACGACCATGTGTAATACACGTATTGAGAACACGAGATCTCAGTGTAAATCCTACGTCTTGAAGCGGGCAGAATGTTCCATGAACGAAGCTGGAATTTACATATTCCGACATACCACCTACTTTTGTTTAAAGTTTGTAAATATAAGATGTGTATAGAATGGTAAGATATCATGAACTTTATTACTAAACAAAATCATTTTTAATAATTCCTAAATAGATTTTATCAAGTATTGTGTAAAACGCTAAAACATAGTTCCCAAAAGAACGCAATAATTAGCAAGAAGCACGGTATTCAATAGGGCAATGTAAATCTTTATTACAAGTTCAATTTACCGACAAGACTAATCTCTGAAAGGAGAACGCATCGAACCATAGGTTCAATCCAGGACTTGACACATCAAAATACTATATAACTTGAACGTATACGTACATCGTAAAAAGTATGGAAGCACTTGATCAAATAATAATTAATACCTTCGATAAGGTATTACCGAACACATCATACAAACCACATTCAAATGTATTAACTTAATCGTAGTTTAAAGAAACAACAACGGAGTCTATAAAATCATTCTTACAATCAACAATATCCAAATAGGACATGATGTCTCTTCTTTGCTGTTTTTTCACTTGAGCTGTCTTTTTTTTTAATTGCGCGGCAATCCAGAGATAAATTGCACCATAGCATATTGGACATGACGACTACGGTAGTGTGATTTTCGAATTCCTATATCAAACATATAGCTCATGAATCGATACATCGAATATAGTAATATTTCATCTCAAATTTATGATTTATTGATGTTAAACGTAGAACTTTCATATTCAGAAGTCGTTGAAAATCCCATACCTTTTACATAAAAATTAACATTGGAAGCAAAATATCGATGTTAGATAAAAATCGTTCCATATCCGATAGTCCGTCTCGTCTGTTTTTGTTTAGTTTACTTCAATAACAGGTTCTAAATTATTCTATTAATATGTACCTAATATCAATTAACATTAAAACTGGTTAATGATTAGAGATATAAATAAAATTCTTATATGAAAGTTCCATTCTCTTCGACTTTCTCAAGATGTAATATTTTATATTTTGGGACCATTGTGAATAATATATAGGTAACTGTGTAACGCATCCTTGCGTTGAAACAGGTTTTTATGCTTTATGAAATATTTCAACATTTACCGTACATGTATCACAAACAAACAGTCATAACCCCAGAAACACAACAAACAAAAAGAGACCTTGCTTTCATGTTATTGAAAGGTTTAAATAGTTGACACAACTTTGATTACACCGTTGATGAAGCATGCATCCAACGGTTGTATCTACATGTGTGTTGCCTGCGATGAAATATAGAAACTATATGTAGTGCTATTTGACGCCAAGAGAGGTGGATGTAAACGAAACTTAATTACAAGGAAAAGAAGAGGGAACAATCACTCCGTCCTGGTGATGGTATACGAATGTGTTGCTTAGAGATATTATATTTGTGTGAATTTATTAGAGCTACAGAAAGAGAAACATTTCTCTGTCTGTCTCTCCTCGTTCTCTTTTTCTTTCTTCATTTCTTTTCTTCAACATTGGCTGCTGCTTCTCAATCCGTCTAAAGTTTCAGAAGTTGCTTTTATTCCACACCGATTTCTTTGCTTCCCTCAGGCATTACGAATTCTGTAGGCTTCTCAAGAGATCGTCGTCATTGTGTTTGTATCGTATCCGATCTTTTGGTCCTCAAGCGTATTGTTTCCTTCTCTCCCTCTCCCACTCCCGCTTTCTTTCTTTCTATCTATCCATATTCCTTCTTTCGTTTTCGAGGTTTTACTTTCATAACTGACAAAAATAAAACACAACAGAGCATGAAAACAATATCTGAGCTCACGTAGCTCATGACGTATGATCCATATACTATGACACCTCAATATGATACTATGAAACACAAATATGTGAATCCATTTTCTATTTTTTTATATGGGATTTAAATACCTAGCCAAGGAAGTATTTCGGTTCGAACAGGATTTATTTTATTAGACTCTTATATATATTCATACCGATGTTGATAATGCCTGCAAGTAATTCGATGGGCGTTAAAAGTTTGGAGCAAGAGGGAAATGGCAATTGCAATGTTTCCCGCATTTTTGATTTGAACATGCATTTATTCCTCACAATATATACATGAACATACCTGACAGTGCTGACAAACGCTGCAAAGCAACTTCAATGTGTAACATATAATTTGGCAGATATAGGCCAGTATTTGTCCTCACAAATATGAGGGGGTTCCACAAAGTGAGTAAAACAGAAGGGAGAATCACAATAGGCACACAGCAACTTCAAGAGTGTAAAATAAAGTGACACTTGATACCATATCCATGGGGAGTGATTTTGAAGGTTGCTCTGTGCGCCTATTTTGATTCTCTCTTCTGTTTTAGTGACTTCGTAGAAAAGCAAATGTGAACACTGGTCTATATCAGCCAAACTATTTGTTACACGGTATTGTGGCTTTGGAGTCTATGTCAGCACAGTCAAGTATGTCCATGTATATATTTTGAGTAATACACGCTTGTTTGAACTGAAATTTAGGTAGCCATTGCAGCGGCTGCCCGGGCTGTATTCACCTTGATTCAATCTGTATTGCCCTCTAACGGTCAAGCGCGGCCTAACATTGTCGAATTACTTTGCAGGCCTATCATAACGCACCTACACCTAAGTAAATATTAATCCAATATCGAGGTCGCAGCCCCCTCTGTCGGTATGAACTCTCAAAGGAGATTACTCTGTAATCCCTAAGGTAACTAATCCAGAGCAAATCTCCCTGACTCTAACTAGCCACAAAATAGGTAACAAATAAACTATATCACCCCAAATTCATGACGGCTACTTTAAATGCAATTCCTGTACAAACCAGATATCACAGAAACCGACTAAACTTTCATTATTAAAATAATATTGGGGAGCCTTTGCAATCAACTACCCCATAACTATCTTAAATCTTATCTGCATCGGGACAAAACAATAATATTTGAATCTTAGATACTCCCTGTTACAAAAAGTGCAGTCCTATAAACTTTCTTAACGAAAAATCGATTTTTTAAAATAATTAACTAACATTTCCTTCACAGAATAAATACTGTGAAGGAAATATTTTATTAATACATTAATATTTATTAAATATAAAACCATAATTTTATTAATAAAACTTACTTAACTAATTAATTCTACAAATCACTTTACTTATTAATAATAAAGAATCTAGTCAACACTAGAAATAATTATCGTAACTATCAAAGTAATCCGAATTGCACATAAACTTCCTCGATGTAAACGAATAGCTTAACAAAAAAGCTCCACGTTGCCCAACCTAGACACATTTTCCAATACGTCTACTACGTTACGACTGAGAGCGACGTGGGGTTGTGTGCATGCCCAAGAGCCATACTAACTTCAATGTTATAATTCAAAATTACCTTCAAATCCACCTTCACCTTATTTTTTCAATAAAAATTCGCCAGTAATCAAATTATTGTAACCCATCTCCACTTATTAATCAGCTTTACCTTGACCTTATTTTGCCCTCAATTAAAGCACTGAAAATTATCATTATTTTTTTTAATAACGGTGGTATACAAACTGCCTACAATAATAAGTAAGAGTATAAAGCGGATTATCGATCACAGGACAGGTTACTCTGAAAAGACTAGAGCACTATTTGGGTTTCAAGAACATAACTATTACTACCCCAAACTATTTCTCAATTTATGATGTATATAAAATAGGGTACACGGAAAGAAATTAGTTTTAACTAAGTCAAGATTTTGCTGGGTTAATGACCAAAAGGGTTGCACATAACCTACTGGTTATTTATCACAACCCTTTCGAGACATGAAAGTACCTAATTCTGTAGGTAAATGGTAATCCATTGAAAAATGTTAACAGAAATCAGGGTAAAAACAACCCATTCGTGGGTAGCAAGTTACCTACACGATTGGTACAAGAAGGAATAAACAAACAACACGGTTAATTTAAACAACATGATTGACCCACTGCTCGGTTATGCTAACCGTTTAATGTGCAGGTAAATCTAACCTTCTCAGAATTAGTTATTTTTTAAACTTGATGAGGGTTAGCTGAACCGAGTCTCGTGTATACGAGATGGCGGTCATTGAACACTGAGGGGCTTCCACATGGAAGCTTTGTACCAACGCCAAAACGTTAACGTGAAACTTAGGAGGTAACCTAGCAACCCTAAATCTAGGAATGTAGTGTTATATAAACTATTATTAATATTCTGTTAATGACAAAGTGTAATATTAAACATTGAGATTCGTATAATAAATATCACAGTAGTGTAACTTGTGAAATACATGCATTATCGACTATGAGCTTCAACTGATCGGTGGAGTAGTTGGTAGCACTTCGGACTGCTACGGATGAGGTCTATGGTTCGATCCCAGCCAGGCGCACATTTTTTTACATTTCTTTTCTTTTTTACAAAGATAGCTATGATAAGCTATATGTAGTGTAAATAATAACAGTAACTTGCTTTCAGACGATTTTACCACTTTTTTTTTACAAATTTTCTTTGGAGTGGGTTAAAGTAACTGAGTACAGTTGTTTATCATAACCCTTCAAAATAACCTACGTGGAGGGTTACACCAACCCACTGGATCTAACATTTTTAACTGGGTTGCGGTAACCTTGTACTTATTAGGCTCTATATTTACCAACTCACTCTGTTGCATTAACCCATTTTTGGGTTGCTAGTAACCTTTTATTTCTTTCCGTGTATGTAATCTTAGTCTATATCAATACATTGACTCAAAAAAGAGCAAAAACAGATACGATAATTTCACCAATCAATACAATTACATTAATTCTTACTAGTGTACCTGTGCTGCTCCGTAGCATTTTAAAATAAGGGAAATGGATAGATAAAGAGAGGTAATGAAGTATTAGAAAAGAAGAGTGTTGTAAAATAAAGGACAAACACAGAAGAGAAAATAATTTCATCAATCAGTAATTATTATAGAAAAAAATATAAAATACTCTTTAAATTTACAAAACTTTTTTCCAAACAAGGTTATCGGTGCGTCGATCTATTGGTTTTAGTTCAATTTTTACACTCTCAAAAGATCTAGCACACGATAGTGTTGCAAACAACAGACAATGACTGAAAAGAGTTTCAGGCAAATATATGCTTACAATATTGAGGCCCTGGGGTCTTTCTTATTCATTGTCATACAAAATGCAAATTGAATTGTAAACTGTATGGCTATAAAAGAAAATGGAAAAGTATGGTCAGATGGCGATAAACGAAGACGTACTCTTTAGTCAACATTAACGTCAGTTGTAATTTGTAGATCTAAGAAGTTATCACATATTTTGTGAAGAATTAATCTTATGCCATTATGTAAGCCTTGTTCTTCGTTAGGTTCCTCGAAAACATCGCCATAGATCCTCCTTCTTTCATTTCCAGAATGTATTGTGATAAGCCGCTCGTGTCTAAACTGTCCAAAAGTTCAGCGGGTATTGTAGAATTTCAGTTTCATCTTCAGTAACTAAAGAATTTACCCTGAAGTAGGATTTTGATCATCCAGGAGGCCGATCAAAACTTTTGAATTTAGCGTGTTAAACTACTGACCCAGAGAAACTGGAAATAGCTCAGACGATGTAATATCCTTTCCGTAAGTGTCAGTGATGATATTAGTTTCTGAGAAGATGCAGGCTGGCAAACCAATAGAATATGACTTCCTAGAATACAGTGATGGATACCAATCTTTTATATAAAAAAAAAATATTAATGAAAGTTCTGTGTTAGCTCCCACATTTTTACCTACTAAAGTCTGAGCGACTGGAGAAAAGATTTTGAAACTATTTTAAATAAACGCGAAGCAAAAAAAACTTGATCTTCCTTGAAAAAAGGTCAGAAAACATTTTTGCAAGATTCGGGATCGGACCTTTGGCACCGAAATCCAAACCGTTACCGAATACACCACGGAACCAGTTGAAACTGAGCGGGAGCGGAGCGCTCTTTATACGATAGTTCAAGCAAGGATTAAGAGAGTGCACCCGACTATTGTGTGCGTGGCTCAGCTAGAACATGTAGAAGGAGAGGGATGCGAATGGTTCGTAACATACCTAGTTTTTTTAAATTTTATTTATGACCTTAAAGCATCTAAGGCTCAGGCCGGGTTGGGGAGTGGAAGGGAAGCGGGAAGGTGTCGGCCGGGGCCTAATTTGAAAGTACCATTCCGGAATTATCCTGGTGTGACAGGGAAAACCCTAGAGAAACCTCAGTCAGAATAGTCGACCACTGAAACTTTACCCAAGGCCTCCCGAATGCTAAGCCAAGGCCTCGGGCTCGAGACCCGCGGCAGGTTGATACCACATTTGTGTGTAAATACGAAAATTAAAAAAAAACATTCATGAAAATCGGTTCAGTAGAAACGACTGGTCGACTGCACAAAGGATTCTCATAAGAAATACATAGGGAGGAAAAAGTATATTGTGTTTTATTAAAAGTTGATCAAGAGCAGAAGAATGTGAATACTTCATTGCATATCTAGGAGTAATTAGAAACATTTTACAAAATGAAAATCCCTCAGATCGGTCCAGTGAAAGCCACTTGGCGACTGGACAAAGGCTTTACGAAACTATTTTAAGTATATTTTAATGCTTTCAAACATTTTCCGACAATTTTTGGATTTTTAAAAATTTTGTGTTGAAAATGACAAATTTAGATGGTTTTTTTTTCAAAAAAATGAAGATTTTGTGTTTTTGAATATGTTTCCGAAAATCCGACATTTATTAATTTTTTGAAAATTGGGTTTTGAAAATTATCCCGAAAATTCATAGCAACTGGGCCTGCGGCCCGTTTGGTTATCTTAATAAATCTTTATATATTTTTTTTAATTTTCCAACATTCCATGAAACACCTTCCATCATTTAAGCAAAGAACCGTTCCAGGATTTTCTTGAGTCACGGCAGACACGGGATGGTACCGTTATTATAGCCCCTGCCCTACATCTTCCAACACCCTCTCCCTTCCCGTATCCCTTAGATATCTAAATGCTGTAAATAAAATTCAAATTCAAATTCAAAAATGAAGATAGCAGTGTAAAATTTAATTTTACTTTTTACAGGGACATTTAAAATATTTCACTTTTCTCCCTAGTGCTTTGATGGCCCATCCCACTTTTTTACATATGAAAATAGATGTAATGAGTTTTTTAAAGAAAAAAGAAATACTGCAAAACTAAAGCTAAAGTACCCGCTTGTTGGTTCGGGGTAAATAAAATATGTTGGGAAGATTCATTGGTACAGTTACCAATACTCGCTTACACGTGGTGAGCTGCCTGCTTAACTTGGTAAATTTTGGGGGCTGCCCCCCTTTATCGTAACCATAATATCTGGGTGTCTGCGCCTCCATGCAGCAAATATGCTGTATCTGTTACAACCACCACCACCACCACCACCACTACTACTACTACTACTACTCATATTCCTACAGCAACAACAACAGCTACTACTACTAACACTACAACTACTACTACAGCAACTGCTGCTGCTACTACTACTACTACTACTACTACTACTACTACTACTACTACTACTTCCAAGTACTACTATAATGATTTAAAGCATCGAACTTACATATTTTTATTTACAACAATACACATTTAAATTTTAAAAAAATATTACCCGCCCACTGGTGCGGGGTGAATAAAATATGTAGGCAACTGTCATCGGGGTGTCACCAATACTCGATTCCCCGTGGCGAGTTGCGCAACTTCTAGAGTTTTGGGATCTGCGTCCCCTTTATCGTAACCAGACTCTCCGAGGGACTGCGCATCCATGATAAAGATCTGACCACATAACTCCCCAGGGCCTGCGACCCCTTTAGAAGGCTTTTGATACATTTAATGGTACACCTTCGTACGAAATTTCGTTTATCCAGTTTCAGTGGTTTGGAAAATTACTTTTTCGGCGGACATTATTGGATTAAGACGGCGACTTGTTTTTAACGTTTTATTATATCGTCGTTACCTACTTGTACTGGTACATCTTAATACTAAATTTCGTTTCTTTAGATTTGATGGTTTGGAAAATGCCTTTTAGCGGCCATTTTGGATTAAGATGGGCTACGTTTTAACGTTTTAACGTTTTCTTATATTATAGTAACCCACTCGTGATGTTACACCTTCATACCAAATTTAGTTTCTCTAGTTTCAGTGGTTTCCAAAACGCCTTTCTGAGCGGCCATTTTCAATTAACACTTCTTCTTCAGTTCGGCCTTGACAGAGAGGAATCCGGTTTATTGATGGCTCATCTGCGTGTTAAGCCGGATATTTTAAAAACAGACTGATCAAAATCGGTGCAGTAGAGCGGCCGGACGGACTGAACAAAAAGAACACTCAAACACGTCTGCTTTAGTTGAGACTTGACAGAAAGGAATGAGATTTACTGATAATTTATCTACGTGTAAGCCCGCCAATTCTAGAAAAAAAAAAGAATTAGCAAAATCGGGCCAGTGGAACGACCGGACGGACTGGACAATGTTTGTGAGAAATATAATAATAATTCCCATATAACGAATACATAGGGGGAGAACACTCAAATACTTTTCCCTCAGTTGAAGCTTGATAGAGAGGAATACGGTTTTTTGATGGCGCATCTACGTGTTAAGTCGGATGTTTTAAAAAGATTGATCAAAATCGGTCCAGTAGAACGGACGGATGGCCTGGCCTAAGCTTTAGCATTTTTTAAAATTATATTGATTAAATACAAACCAATAACTACGATAATCACTATTATCCTTTTAATCTCATTCCCCCAGTCTAACTGCGGCAGCTGACACGATTTTTACCGGAATTTTCCCTATAAATCTACTTCAACCTCTTATTAAAATAAATAAAATCAAACAATACTTCATCCTATCAAAGATATCTTAGTTCTTCAAAATACAGCAACCCTAAATCTTACACAAAATAATACATGTAAAAAAATCACATAAAAGAAAAATAAGTCAGAATAAAACTTTATTAAAAAAATATAAAATCATGACTTTTTTAACTTAGAGAGGTAACTTTTAACAACACAAAATAGAATTACCTCTTCGCCAGCTGCCCCCCAACAACAGCTCACTTGCGCACATATATACTTTAGAATAAATATTTGTTTCATTTTTGTATCTTAAAATATATATTTAAGACCTCCATAAGTATATGCTGTAAATACTAGCAAGTAATGGAACCGTATTCACATTATTTAATTATATAGCCGGTAATATAGCAATTAATTAAGGTATAATGTACTCTTTAATAGTGCTACTTCTTCAAATTACTATTACACTAACCACATCTGTACTCATTCCCTGAACTATTGTAAGATTAAATCTCCTACTCGTCCTGCTCATCGGCCTCTACCACGACTGAAATCAAGGGTCATTAGAATGACCTACATAGAATAATAGTTAATCATAATACTTGATTTGCAGCCAAAAGGTGTTGCTCAACAACTTATCTTATCAAACAAGAAGCAAAACAGATTGCATTCAGTTTCGACCTTAATTTAGGCAATCTTGCAATCGCACTTGCTTATTAGTTGAAGCCAAATTAGAGGCATATTACTGTTAATAATAAGAATGAGATACTTCAAAATAATCATCCCCAAATATTGAGGTAAGTAGGCAATAATAAAAGCTGCTAACTTTCTTCCTTAGCGGTTAGACTCTGTTATTACCTCTTTAATTAAATAATTAACCCTCTTAGTATAACAATTACATTACTTTTTCATGGTATCAATGGAAAACCTTCAAAGAAAGTACCCATTTGAACAACATTAGTCTTTTTAGCATCTTCAGCACTACGCTTTAAATATAAGCTATTCAAATAAGCAATAAAAATTACAACTGTTAAAATATAATTAAAATTGGTGAGAAAAATAAGTATAATTTAAATGCATTAAATTGTATTTTTGCTATTAAGGTAGAACCACCTGTTCTAAAATCATGAATTCCTTGCCCCCCTAATAATTTCACTCCATTCCTGATCAATAATTTTAGTATACGCCCCCACATAAAGCGGAAAACGGATGCAATAATTAGTATATAAATAAGGTAACAATCATATGGAACCCTTTATAGTAACAAAAGAATAAAATTTCTTTGAAAGTACCTTATATTTCTCTACCCGAGAATCCCCTTATAAGCCCAACTGAAACACCTACACCACTAAAAATTAAAGATCCTATGTTAAGAGGCACGTACAATACAACAGCATATGGACAGGGAAATAAGATACAACCTAAAACCCTAGCCCCAAGGATAGATACTACAGTTAGCGTCAATATTCCTCAGATCGTAACCCATTTCCCGTTGTCTCCTAACCCATGACATCTTCGATCAGAAAACCCTATCCCAGTTAAATAATATCTGAAACGAAAACAATGGCAGACAGTCAATCCCGTCGAAAAATGTATAAGAACAATCTACCGATATCAAACCATGACATTGCCCCCATTTCCAATATCAAATCTTTAGAATTAAACGCAGCCAAAAATGGAATCCCAGAAAGGGTTGAATTAACTGTATTTAGACAAAATAAAGTCAACGGTATCTGAAATACAAGGCTCCGTATCCTATCCCATGGATAATAATTATTGACCTCGCACATAAGAACAACAAAACCTTAAAAAGGGCGTCAGTTGATAAATGAAGAATCTACTATAGCAAATACTATTGACAAAATTATTATTATTAAGCCTAAGTCACTTAAAGGTCATAAAGCAATAATTTTCTTTTAATCATATTCATAATTATCCCTCACACCAGCCATAAATATAGTTAAACACGAAAGACGAAATAATGCCCGCCCCGCCAAACTATTAACCAAAGCGTCACTAAAACGAATTAATAAATATAGTCTCGCAGTTACCAAAGTTGAAGACTGAACAAACGCAAAAACAAGAGTAGGAGCCGCCTTGGCCGCAGGCAGTCAAGCCAGAAAAGGAATTTGACCTATTTTTGTTATGCTAGCCAACACAATAAAAGTTATAATAATTACTATTTCATTGCCCCCAAAATTCCATAAATAAAAATATATAATGCGATCTTCCATAATTAAGTATCAAAGCAATTGCAAGTAAAATATTATTTGGTTGTCAGGTATTTCATGCGAATTTCTGTGAATGTGCAATAAAAATAAATATGTTTTAGTTTTAAGAAATAGGGCACGAACCAAGAACCACGAAGTCATTTCTTAAAAGAATATTATGTTGTAAGTAAAATATAGTTTGGTTTCCAACAAAGATTTGTATTTAGAAATTCATTCATGAATCAAGGAGACAGATGCAGACAAATATCATATTTCATCGACAGAACGGAGTGTTACGAATTACACCCTCTTTAGTCAAAGTATAAGTTTACAAAGCATAGAGAAAGATCAACTTAGGCTAGCAGTCTGAAGTCCACCTTACTCAACTGGACGAAGTAGGATAAACCACAGCAAAAACCCAAGTTCGATTCGATTCTGATTGTTGCTCTGTGAGGGCACACTTGACGGAGAAGCGAACTGTGATTGGAACACCGAAATCGGGTTTTGCTTAACATCCAGACATTTGCCATTTTGTTATGAATGATTGTATCAAGTGAATGGATCGATCGTTCGTTACCACACCAACTGACCGTCCACTGTTATTAATAATGTAGTTAGTGTTGCCATCCGTACTCAGCTTTGTTATACTTAGCTATTGAATTTAGAACTTCAACAACATTTGACTACATTCGGTTCTGTCTGTGTTTGATCTCCAAGAACTCTACGTGTGTCACATCTAACATCTTAAACTACCTCTGCATTCTGTAACTGCTCTGATTTCAAATACTCAGCTGAGATGGAAATCAGTTAATTGCATGCTGGTTGACTATGTTTTATCTATCTTAAGTATGGTGACGCTATATTCAGTGGCACTAAGTTAACTTCACTGACCTGAGTTCGTGTTCAGTATTTATCCTATTAATCTGTCATTTAAAGTATTAAACTTAGTTCTGTACACAGACCAATTCCTGAGTTTCATTTGAGTATTAGATCAATATTCTATCCTAGAACCTAACAGCACAATACGTGTCTAGCATCTTCAGTACCCTTATACCCCCTTAATTTATATTTGTTACCCCTTCACATCAGATATAATGAAAATCTGGTGGAAGTTAAGGTAAGTGTTGTTTCACGAATTCCGCCTATCGAACACTCTTGATTCACAAGTTCAAGATTTACCACATACAAACATGTAATAAAGCCGCCAGGGCGTCAATACAAACATCCCCAATTCGACTAAATAAAGCAGTCAATTTACCAGCATTATAAAATTGTGTATTTTGATTAAAAATATAACTAAACAATAAGATACTAATCCAAGCCGTTTCCACCTCAGCAAGATTCTAATAATATTAGGAGAAATAATAATTAATAATATTATTGATAAAAGAAACATCTGTACTTTGCACCCGTCCCGATTTTGTCGGGATTGTAACTTCTTGTCGAGAACTGTCGCGCGACCCGCCACGATTTTGGCGGAGTACTTAAATGCCCTTACACTTTTGTATTTTACAATTTTTACTCATTAGTTGTAGAAAACGCATTAGTAAGGAAAACATTTTAGAATAATATACTCATATTATCTTTGAATTTGTTTATGGCATTTAGTCAACGTTTTCTCTATTTGTATAATAATTTGTTTTGTGTTTTGTTGTGTATATTGTTACCAACAATGAGTTTAGTTGTCAACGTTCTCGGGTCTCCTGGCTTATTTGTGTATCGGCAGATATAAGATATTATTTTCAGATATTTCTTTGTATTTCATCCGCATGTACTTGCTTTCATTTTGGCATTTCGTAAATTAAACATGTAGCCGGCCCACTGGCGTAACTAACGAACCGGCAGGACCCTCAATGGAGAGGAGCTACTTACGAAAATTTAATTCCAAAATGCAGTAGCTTGAGGGTCAAGGAGCCATTCTGGTTTGTTACTGGGATGTTCAAACGTCTTTAGTTATTCTACTTTGCCAGCCTATTTAAAATTTATTTCTTCACCTTTAGTGTATATAATTAATAGTTCCAATGCATTTTTATCCATGATTTTCGTTACGGTTACTTTTCTGTCCATCGAAGTCTTCCAGTCACAACGACGCCAGGGAAAAAAGAACAACAAATACGGGGAAACTACAATATTTCATTCAACTACAAATGT
>JAGDQP010024547.1:14784-27836 GCA_022664845.1 Lepisma saccharinum | reverse complement strand
AATAATAATAATAATAATAATAATAATAATAATAATAATAATAATAAAGTCTGAATGAATATTATAATGAATAATTGGAGGTATAAATTGATAACTTATTTTGTATTGAAAAATGATGTTATCCTTACTTACTGACTGACTTACTTACTCTATGGCTTACGGAACTCGCAAGTTCATAGCCGCAGTAGCAAACGATCGCTATCGGGCTCTATCCTGGGCGAATGCATGACAATTCCGACATCGTCAATTCCGACACAGTTGGAAAATCCAGCTTTACCGCGACAATTCCGACACTGTTCTTAAATCATCTTTCAGCCACGTGTTTTGTATTACTCAGATAGCGTCAATTCCGACACCGTGACTCCAGAGAAGGAGAGGACTAATATTTCCTTTCGAAATACGAACTTACCAACTCGAATTACCCAGTAGTTCGAAATATCCCAGGTTGATTTTTTTTAAGGACACTGTATTTTAATAGTATCCATATTCACCAATCAGAGATGTGCAAAGTAGAGCAGGTATGATTTCGAGGTTAAGTTTTAAGCCGCACTCTCGCCGTGGTAGTAATGGCGAAGGTAAGAGCAAATTTTGTACATTTCTTATCCACATGCAATGGCAGGAAGTCTTTAAAGTCAATAATATTCGTAACATGCGAAGAAAACCGAGGATGTGGTTTATTGTAAAAAACGGAGCAAAGTTTTTGTTGTTATGGTTCTCTTAGAATGCAAGATTTGTGGTTGTGGTTTTCTGGAAGATTCTTCACTCTCGTTAAGGATCATGTAAGTGGATGGAACCCGAAATTTATTAAAATAGACTTTGAGCAAGCTGCGATCGCATCCTTGAAAAACGTGTTTCCTGAAGCTGAAATTAGCGGATGCAACTTCCATTTTAATCAGTGTTTGTGGCGGAAGGTGCAAGAACTAGGACTGACGAAAGAGTACAAGTTGGTGCCGGAAATAAAGTTGCATATATATAAATATGTTCTGTGCTGGCCTATCTTCCTGTTGCAGACATTGAGGATGGGTGGTTGTGTATTATGGAGGAAGCACCAAGCCATGATAAACTCTCAGCGTATTTTGAGATCAGTGGTTGAATAATTCTGTTATTTCTATCACTATGTGGAACTGTTCGCAACAGCGGCATAGGACAACAAATAATGCAGTTTATAGGGGGTGGAACAACAGGTTAAATTCTCTCCTGGACAGACCTCATCCCAATGTTTACAAATTACTGAAGTGGTTAAGAAGTGAGGCGCAGTATAACGACCTTCTACTTGATAGAAAATCTCTGAACCTTCCAGGAAAACTTAGACGTAAAGAGTACATGAAGTTGGATGAGAGAATACAAACTTCATTCGCTGCCTACATAGTGAACAGGAACATCAAAGCGTTTTTGAGAAAGATGACTTACATTCAAACATTAGATTGAGTTAAATCTGGTGATTTCAAATATAAATTATCATAAGAAAATCTGAGTGTAAAAATAAGTGTGATTTATGAATGGAAAACAACGGAATATGAAGACTTCCAGCTGTTATAATTAGGTGTAAGTGGATATCCAAAGGTCTTAAGGAAACACATCCTGCTTTTAAACATGCCAGCTATTTACCATAAGCTGCCAGTCCTAAGCCTGGAAGGAAGAAGTGTGAAGGAAGGCTGTAGTGTGTGGGTACCAATTTCAAAAGTTCGTATTCGAAAGAAAATAATCAGTCCTCTCCTTCTCTGCAGTCATGGTGTCGGTACTGACGCTATCTGAGTAATACAAAACACGTGGCTGAAAGATGATTAGAAGAACAGTGTCGGAATTGTGTGCGGTAAAACTGGATTTTCCAATTGTGTCGCAATTGACGGTGTCGGATTTGTCGTGATACCATCCCGGGCAAGATCAAGCCAGTTTTCACTACAAACACTTATTTCTCCAAAATCCCTTCTAATACGGTCCTCCCAACGTCGTCTCGATCTTCCCAACGGTCTCTTTCCGTCCGGTTTTCCAACCAAGATGGAATATAGTCTTCGTTTTTCTCTCATCCGAGCTGCATGGCCTGCCCATTTTAGTCGTCGCGATTTCATTATTCTTACAACATCAGGTGAGTCGTACACTCCGTAGAGTTCTTCATTATGCAGTCCCCTCCATTCTCCAGTCATCTCATTCCGTTTTGGTCCGTATATTTTTCTCAAGACCTTAATTTCAAACACCAGTAATTTATGCTCATCTGCTAAAGTCGTACTCCAACTTTCGCAACCGTAAAGTATTTCCGGCAGAATGACAGTTCTGTATATTTCGATTTCAACTTGCTTGATATTAATCTTGGGAAAAAATATAAATCGGCCAGTACAGGTTCTCTCGAAGTGGTAGAGTTCGAGTCCAAGAGGGACATAAAAATTGTCAGCCTTTAAATAATAATCCAGGAAAAAATATGAACTTAAACAAAATAATGTTAGAAAACCAGGATTGGCAAAAACAGCTCTCCCCCCCAAAAAAAGTTTTTTGTTGTTTAAAACATTTTTTTTTGTTTAAATACTTTTCCTTAATGTTCTTGTGCAGTAGCGGGGTTATGAAGGACAGGATCTACAGCTACAGCCCAAAGTAGAATCCGAACCAGTACTCGATTTGCAAATGAGAGAGATTGTCCCCCACCTGGACTCGAACCCGGGCCCCCTTGATTTACAAGGCGAAAATTATATAAAATTAACGCAGATGGTGCAATATGTGAAATCGTCACCATGAAGTTTACACTATTTGTGGCATTCTTGCTTTTATTAATTTATTTATTGGTTTAAAACAATTGATATTTTGAAAAAACACACACAGACACACAGACACACCTGATATAAACCAGTCAACCCTGCAGCAACTCCCCTCTCCATATAAACTGTCACTCCCACCTACATGTGAATACCCTCAGAACGTTAAAATGTCCACACTTGCAGGTACAATATTCTCACTATATGGTAGGAATATTCAATTGAAATAATAATAATAATAATATGGATGGAATTGTCTACGAATTTTCTTGCTCGTAAATGCACTGTAAAATACGGTTTCTTAAAATTAATAAAACAGTTTTTATTTGTTCACTGAGAAATAGTTTTCATACAAATGAAATATCAACATTATTTCATTTCAAATAAAAACATATCGTTTTGGAAATAGGACCACTGATCTTATTTTAAAACCAGCATGTTCTCAATTTGAATAAAAAGAGAAAGTTGAAATTTCATATCTAAGAAAATTATTTCTACTATTGCACGAACGCGCGCATCCATTGCGATAGTTCTTTAAGTTGAGATTCGTCCTTGAATGCCTTCTTTCCGCAGAGTGTTCGCAGACAAGACGCAGCATGTGTGAACTGTTTGTGCGGCTGCCGCGCGGTCGCCGCACGGCTCCTGTGTCGCATGTGTGAACTGGACTGTCTATAAAATCTAAGAATTCAAACAACTTTCGATCCCCACGGCCAATCACCCTGACTGAAATTTCGTAGTGTTTCTCCTCAGTTTCACCAGACGAATGCAGGTATGGTACTTCAAACAAGATCCAGTCCGCTACTTTCCCTACCCTATCCCAGGCTGAACCAAAGATGCCTAAAGACCATAAATAAAATTCAAAAATATCTTGATAACCTCCACCGTTGGGGAGGTACTGTAGATAGCAACATTCACGCTCTACTATATCTGATACAAACTTACAGAATCACCTTGCTTTCTTAAAATCAATGAATTGCTGGTAAACCGTCCCATTGTATTCCCATTTCTTCTCCAAAATTTGTCTCAAGGCGAAAATCTGGTCCAATGTGGATCTATTTCTTCTAAATCCACGTTGGTGATCTCAAATTATTTAATCTACGTATACACATAGGCGTGTTAATATAATATTACTTAATACCTTGTAACAGGTTGGAAGTAACGAGATTCCGCGTAATTATTACAGTCCAATTTATCGCCTTTTTAAATAAATCGGAACTATTATTGAGGTTTTCCATTCCTTTGGAAGCTCATCCTTTCTCCATATTTCACTTTTTCTAATTTATATAATGCATTGACTAGTGTAATTCCTCACACTTTCATTCGTCAGACCGAGCCGCCGTAGCTCAGTGGTAGAGTGTTGGCGTAGTATTCTTAAGGTCATGGGTTCGATACCAGCGACCAAACATCCTGAATGAGGTTTTTCCAGGGTTATTCCTCAATCACACCAGGCAAATGCTGGGATGGCACATTTAACATAGGCCCTAGCCGACATCTTCACCAATCCTTTCTCTTCCCTTTTCCCGGCCTGAACCGTAGATACCTAAAGGCCATAGATAAAATTCAATACAATTCAATTTAATTAGTCTGGCTGGGATGATGTCAATTCCTGGTAATTTGAAATTTTTCAATTTCTTTATTGAAATTTCGACCTCGATCTCGCTAAGTTCGAGTTTCCATATGCTGTATGGATTTCAAAATCCAAAGTTTGTTCACCTTTTCACAGATTGAGAATTTTGGTCAGATCTGCACGTTCATTTCTAATCTTACCAAGTAACGTTTTGTTAACGAGCTCATCTACTCAATGTTCTGTGTTTTTTTTTTTTGTTGTTGTTGTTTTTTCGCTTTTTTTCTCCGGGTGTGGCGTTAAGTTTCGCATTACTGTACTGGTTTGCATTTTCTTCTGTTTTGTTGCTTAGCCATCGCTGCCTTGTTTGTTTTCGCTCTTCATGAAGCTAAAGGCACTCTTCATCAAAGGTTTGTTTTTCTGTCGTTTCTTCTCACCAACAAGTTCCTTGGCCGCGCCCTCCCAAACCTTATTCATATCAATTTCATTATTTTTAATGTCATCTTTACTATAACTTGCATCGGCTCAGCTTTCGAACTTAGTTGAGATTTTGAGTTGGTAATCTGTCTTTGCGCTCGGGTTATCTAGTAGTTACTTCGAATTTAAGTTGTTTTGATCCTTTACTTTCTCTGCTCACGATGCACAACTTTCACTTCACTTTTGAGATCACTAACTGATGGTCGGTGTCACCTCTGTAAGCTCATAACGTCCGCTATTTTTGGTATATCTTTGTCTATCTACTAACACGTGATCGATCTGGTTGTGTTTTGCCATATCAGTCTTTTCTCCATTGTTGTTGTCCTTTTTGTGAAGACTTGATTTGCTTCTAGTAAATATACAAGTCATAAAGACTTGATTTGCTTAGTAGATAGACTTGATCCGCGCAAAACCACCAGAGGTGGAAAAAGTTCAGCCAAGTTCTTCAGTCCTAAAAAGTGGTGAAATGGAGGACGGATGAGCCAAGTTCCTTGGCGACAGCATGTAAGAGGAACACTGGAACTTGGCGCAAGGTGACAAGGTTCATAATGTTCGATTTCGAGCCTTAGGTTGGTGGTGGTGGACGTGGTGGGTCTCAGGGCCGCCACCAGTCTTATGGCTTGAAGATCATGAACCTCGCCACCTCGCACCAAGTTCCAGTGCTCCTCTTACATGCTGTCGCCAAGGAACTTGGCTCATCGGTCCTCCATTTCACTACTTTTTAGGGCTGAAGAACTTGGCTGAACTTTTTGCACCTCTGGTGGTTTTGCTCGGATTTCACAGCTTTTTGTATGTGTATAATATATATACTTGCTTCACTGGTGGCCCTGCCTCCAGTATCCCATGGCGGGCAGCACCAACAACTTGTGAAGTTTTGGGGAGACTTCGCTCCCTTTATCGCAACCAGACTGTCCGGGGGACTGCACCCCCATGATGCAGATCTTTCCCATATCCCCGGTGGTTTGCCCCATTTATTGTAACCTACTCCTGACGGTACACCTTCATACCAAATTTCGTTTCTCAAGCTTCAGTGGTTTGGAAAATGGGTTTTGGACGGCCATTTTGGATTAAAGATGGAGAAATTTTTAAATATTATCTTATATTGTCGTGACCTAATCGTGATGGTACACCTTCATATCATATTTCAATTTCTCTATCTCGAACGGTACGGAAAATGTTTTGGGCTGCCATTTTGAATCCAAGATGGAGACTTTTTCAAAATGTCATATTTTGCTAAACTACTCTTGATAATGCACATTTATGCCAAATTTCGTATCTCTAGCTCAAACGGTGTGGAAAATGGATTATGAGATCCACCATTTTGGTTCCAAGATTGTGTCTTTGGAGACACTCTGTAATACTTTTCTAACCGACTAATAATGATGTACTGTCATACCAAATTTCAGTTTTCTAGCTCCAGCTGTTAGGCTGTGTATTCTATGGAAATTTCGTTTTGGGGCCATTTTGGATCCGAGATGGCAACTTTCTCAAGATTTTGTAATATTTTCTTAACCTACTAGCGGTGTTGTACCTTCATACCAAATTTCGTTTTTCTAGCTTCAACTGTTTAGGCTGTGTATTCTTTGGAATTTTACGTTTGGCGGTCATTTTTAATAAAAGATGGCGAGTTCAAAATGATGGAATCTTCCTCCACCTTCATGTCAAATTTCATGTTTCTAACTAATTCTGAACACCCTAAACAATATGGTGAGTGAGCGAGTCAGTGAATGAGTCAGTTAACCTAAAAAACGCATTTTCAGGGACTCGAATGTGCTTCAAGCTACGAATATGAAATTTTGCACACCTGCACATTTTTGCCACATCTCCTTAACTTTGAAAGCTTATATTCCTATCTTTAGCATCTTTTTTTCTTACAGGACCTCGGAATCGCCGATTTCGCCAAAAACTCTAGTTTCTGTATAACATGCTTCTGGCAGAGCTGACGTTTTCTTACGCGGAGACCTTGGCTGCATGCACTGCCGTGAATGTTGATACGTAGCAGAAATGAGGTAAAAAATTGAAAGAAATTAAAAAAAAAAGAGCAACTGATTTGGTCGATTTCGCAGCCGCCATTGCGCAAAACTTATTTTTGCGATTCATGTTTCTCTGGAGTATAATTTTCCTCTAGGAGTACATGAGGTCGAATATCACTTTAGCTTGTTTGTAACATAGATGGCACTATTGAGCAGTATGGCACTATTGGACATACTTTGGAACCGAATTACTATCCAATTCAAAGTCACTGAATCATGAAATCGGCTTTTGTGACCGTCATCAACTTAAGCGTTTTGTGGATACCACTTTGTTGATGTTCAAAGATTGTGTTGTGTAGTTTACAATCTCTCTCACTTTCGATAATACACATGTTTCATAAAACTTCGCACTGCTTATTAATACGTGTGATTTTATTATATAGTCAAGAGGTTGTTTCGAGGTATTTCCTTGTTAAGAGTGTTTAATGTTTCTCGACACTATTCGAGTTTGGCTGTAAAAGTCCGTAAAAATAAATGAATAAATAACCCCTTTTATTAAAAGTATTACCTAATTTATTCACGAATATTAAAGGATTGAAATATATCTACAATATTTCTACCTAATTCTTCCTATGATTTGGCTGCTGATTTGTGTCTTTTTGTTCTTTTTAAAGAAAAACAAATGAGACATCTTGTTTTTCTTCTTCCCGAAAGAAAAAAAAACTTTGCGTAGGTTGTCTTAAAAAAAAACAGCATCGCCTCAAGACACAATCTCATAACCCTGGGATTTCTGAAGTTGTTGTCCTTGGTGATTTTGATTGTGGTGTTGTTAGAGAGTAGTTGAGTATGTGAGTATGTGTAATGAGTGTACGTTTTGTCCTTTCTTCTTTTCTCGTTTTGAATCTTTCATACGTTCCTAGACCAGTTTTTCTTGCCTCTCTGCATTGTTTGGGCTCTTTTTTTTATATCTACATTTTAACCAATCATTTTCTTTTTGATATTCGTTTCTTCCTATATTCTTAATTATTAGGAATAAAATTTTGCGAACTCTTTTTATTATTATTCCTTCGATCAGTAACGTTTCCATGATTTCATTTTTAGAGGAAGACCCATGCTTGTCTATAAGCATTTTAATTTGATCCCGCATGCTAAAAATTAAAAGAGTTTCATAATATTTATTTTTTAGATGTTGAAATGTATATTGTAAAAGGTATATTCGTTCATTTTCATATCTTGTTAAATAAAAAAATTCTGAGAAAGTTACATTTTGTTACATCCTTTATTAAATGGACTTTTTTTAGTATTTTGTTGTATTTGCTGACGATTTTTTTATCCATCCCTTTTCTGTAGCATTCGAAATCATGACTTATAATAATAAAAAAAACTTTTTAAAGGCGTACCTTTCTTAAACAATTCGAACTATAAATTTAAAAAAAAAAAATTTGTTTATGCATGACTAAAAAAATCATGAGACGCTCTTTCATATACAGTCACTTTATAAATTCTTCAATTGGCGCCCGCTCATGCTTTTCTTTGTACTTATGCATAAACAAAATTATTATTTTTTTTACTTTTTAGTACGAATTGTTTAAGAAAAGTATGTATTTATAAAGTTATTCTTATTATTATGTCGACTAATTTCAGTGTTCAGATACTTTTTTCTGTTTTGTGACCCAAATCCTAAAGTGTTCTGCAACCAGTCAAACGCAACATCGTTGCAACCTAGTATCTATTTTAGGATAAAGTAGTCCATATTTAAAAAAAAAAGAAATATTAAAATATGCTTTTAAAATATGCAAATATATGAATGTAACAATGGAATGTTATATTGCCACGCGACTTACGTGGCAGTGCAAAATTTCATCATTGTATGACGTCGGGAAATGAGTTAACGTTGCAAGATTTGAGGACATCACGAACTATTGTGAACTAAAAAAAAAAGTATGTAAAAATGGAACGTGTTGCAGCGTTCCTCTGTTATAGCTAAATAATATCATTGCTCGATCATTAATATATACTATCTTACTCTAACAGTACAAGGATATCGGACCTCTATCGGGCCAATACTGGACCAATAACGCGGATATTTATCATGGTTGGTCCTTCTGCAGCACACTATGGATCGACATTGGCTGGGACGATATTTCGACAATTGAATGCAATTACTGAAACATAAGAAATGTGTTTTATTTCAACATGTTGTATGCATGGTAACTTTTGGATTACGAGCGCCATCATACGGATATAGGCTATCAGTGGTTAAATTGAACCGGCCATGATTCTTTTTTCACTCCAAGACAGGCCCCTAAAATCTTCTAGTTCCACTGTGGATAACAAAGCTTTGTGTAATGTTAGCTTTGAAGTTGTCCCGCTTTTTGTTCCATCAAAAATTATCTTGAATAACGTTCTACAAGTTCGTCCATTACCAAAGAAAGTACGTGACTAACCAGTGGACCACGGGGTCTGAGTAATAGTCATAAAAATAATACTACATCATATAGAGTGAATATTGCCTATAGACTATGCAATGTTATAAAATCCATGGGGTCCCCTTGTACTTATTTATTTTCAATTGAAGCACAGGAATATCAATTAGTATTGGAAGAAGATGTTCTTCAATAATGACCATTATCGATCTCCGCTACCGATCGACATCGAGCGTTGATAATCGGCCATTATCTGCAAAAATGTTGCCATTCGTTATTGATCGATCTCGGATAACGACCTCGATCTATATGGCAATCGTCCGTTATTCATATGGGCCAATATCGCAATCGTCCGCTATTCATATGGGCCAATATCGCAATCGTACGTTATCCATTTGGGCCAATATCGCAATCGTCCGTTATTCATGTAAGCCAATATCGCAATCGTCCGTTATCCATTTGGGCCAATATCGCAATCGTCCGTTATTAATATGGGCCAATATCGCAATCGTCCGCTATTCATGTAGGCCAATATCGCAATCGTCCGTTATCCATATGTGCCAATATCGCAATCGTCCGTTATTCATATGGACAAATTATCGATGTGATACTAGGATAAGATTACCCACATAGATATTATCTTGAAGCTTCGGGGCCTTTTGAAATAACTCAGGGTTGTGGGTTCTATTTAACATAAATGAGACATATCTCCGTTTAGTATTTTCAAATGTGCCGGATCAGATCCATTTAGTTTTGCTCACGAGACGATATTTTAGGCTGTCTCGTCTCGAAAAAAATTTCTTGTCCACAGAGTGTCTCATCTCGAAAAGTAGTATATTTTACATTACGAGAGCTCTGTCTTGTCTCGTTTTCTATAGCCATTTCTCTGTCTCGTCTCATGGGCAACACTAATCCACTCAAGTCAAAGGTCGAGCCGCGTCATGTCAGACTAACTCGGGTTACAAGTCAGGTCGGGTCGAATCTATTCGTTCGCGGGTTATAGGTCGAAGTATTTAGCTTCTTAGTCGAGTTGAAGTACTCGGGGGTCACGGGGCCGGTAGGGTCAAAGTATTCGGGTCACAGGTCGCGTATGATTGAAGTATTCGGTTTCTCGAATCTAGTCGGGTCGGATTCAGGCTCAACCCAATCCAACTTGACCCTTTAGAGAGCATTCATTATTCATGTTATATCAGTCCCATGGGACTGATTTTTTTTCTAAGAGTAGGCCTATACTTTACTTGCCATTTATAACTGTTTGTGCAAACATTAAAGGCCTGTTATTGATTACATGTATTTAAACCTATACTTTCCTGGACACGATTAGGCACATATTGGTAAAGTACATGGATCTCGCGTCAGCTTCCAGTGCTATTTACATCATCAGTAGGGAATAGGACTGTTTGTTGTCTAATAATTGATAATAATATTTCAATCTCTAAACATCTTCTGGGCCACGGTGGCTCAGTTGGTAGAGCGCTCACCTCTGGTGCTATGTGGGCTTTGTGGTGGACAAACACCGTGTGCATGGGTTTTCTCGGGGTCCTCCAGTTTCCTTCCACTTTCTTCATTCCACCAATTCATCCCACCATCATCCATACGGCCTGAGCCATAGTTGCCTAAAGGCCTTAAAATAAATTCAAATTCAGTTCTAAACATCTTCTATCCTTATTTTCAACTTTTAACCTCTACTTCTACTTAAATAAGATTTTCTTTGTTTATTTAAGTGTTCCCAGTGGATGAGCGGTAACGCTTCCTTTCTTCTAATCAAAACATCCTGGAGTCGATAGCTCATGGTGACCCAAGTAGTTTGCGGTCCACTTTAAAGTGTAGGACTTTTCCTTAGGACATAAACTTTATCCGATAAAGGACGATGGCGAAAGACCAATGGTTCATCTTGCCCAGTAACATTCGTGTCAGGACCTGCCTTCGAACAAAATATCCATCATCATCAAGGTACGAAATGCTGTCCCCGGTGATTCCGCCAGACCCTCCTGTGGGGGGGGGGGGTGTCATCTCCAAATTCTTGATAACACCCCCTTGCAAACTTTACCATTTTTGATTTGCAATGGAAAAGTCGATAGAAACCGTGTAAAACTCCACTTACACTCTCCCAATTTTGACTTTACACCCTCATCAAACTGAAAATCCTAGCGGAAACCCTGGCTGTCCTGTTTTAACAGCATACGAGTAGTTTTTCTTCACGTAATTAAAATTTTCGCTTCTTCAGCGATAATAACTATGCATTTAACAATTCTGCATTTCATTCGATTCTGCCCATCAAACTACGTAAAGAAAATGTAGTCAATTTACAGGATGTGTTTCAATTCTCCAACCGTACAAAACTATACGGACCTAACCTAACCAAAACGAGTGGCAGTAGCTTAGTAGGTAGAGTGTTGGTTTCACATTCGGAAGGTCCTGAGTTTGATACTAGTGGCTAACATCCTGACAGGTTTTTCAAGAATTTTTCCTCAGTTACGCCAGGGGAAATGTCGGGATCATACCTTGGAGAGTCGTTTCCCTGTATCTGGAATGTCGCCTGTTGGAAGTGAGTTAATTCCTGGAGATAAAATCCCAGCCGGAAGAGAACTCGAATCTGCCTCGTATTCACAGTGTTTGGCAGAGAAACCTGAGTTTCAAATGTTTCCTCCATGAAAATGTATTCACCTACTGATTTTAGTGGCATCAAAACGAAACGACAGGATTTATGGACAATATACCTACATTATTTTTAAGTATGCGCCATTTTGAATTGCGTATTATGTTTTCCCTGTGGGCGAGTGATAACACTAGTTGTTTTATTATCAAGGGGTTCCGGGTTCGATATCCCGGTGAGAACACTAATGGTTCGGACCCCACGTAAACTGTAGCTCCTCTCCTTAGAACTTCATCTTCATCCGATGGAAGGCAATGGTAAACCACCATCGGTTCACCTTGGTAAAGGACCTTCGGCTTAGAACCTTCCTTCAGACAGAAAGCCCATACTAATCATCATTATCATTAGGACCAACGTATCCTTATGTAGATTCACGTTCAAAACTTTTCTAAGCTCTTATCTGTTAAACAGTGTTCTTTTTTTTAAACTAATAAACATAGAACTATTTGTCAGAAATTACAGCGTGTCATTTCCAAAATCTGCTGTATACGTCAAGGCAGACGTGTTTCCCACGCTTAATTGAGAGATGCGAATAATTATAAGAACGTGCTATCCTGGTGCTGGTGCTCAACAACAACCAACTTCACATTCCGTCTCTCTCTCTCTCCAGCAGATGGCGTGATTCGAATCGTGTGACAAGACCCTGGCGTGACTTCTAATGACAGGGTATCTCGCTAAAACTGCTTCCAGCGAACAATTACACGCCCACGTTTAAGATCTAACATATTTCTTTCTTTTTTTTCCTCCTTTCGTATGTAGAATCTTTCATTTCTCTTTTTCACATTTCGTACCCCCCCCCCTTTTTTTCGATAAATTGGTTCTTTAAAAGATATCTAAAAACAAAAACCGAATTGTTGAACATTTTATGACATCCTATCGACACTCTCAAATTTATGTTTTCCCTCTTCTTGTTACCATATAAACAGCCACATACAGATGTATGCTGATTTTTTTTTCTTTTTATCTAGACCTTAAACAAAATTGGCAAAAATTATTAGGGGTTGCTTTATTTTCAACTAAACCATAATATATTATATTACTAACACAAACTTTAGATTGTAAATTCGTCATAATCACGACCGTCAACTGCAATAACTTCGAGCAAAGCTAGTACATCAATATTTGCAGGGACATATTTAGGGGGTGGGTCCGGGGGGTCAGGGCCCCCCAAAACTCAGAGTATGATGAAAAATGAGTACAACTTCAGGTGTA
>JAGDQP010024547.1:0-14684 GCA_022664845.1 Lepisma saccharinum | reverse complement strand
TTTTCTGAATTTCTTGAATGATACAAGTCCCAGTTTTTTTCGCTAATGTAGAGTGTGAAATGAAGTTTACTAAATATTTGGAGTTTACAATTTAAAAAAAAATATCTAAAGTGCAATATTTTTTTTAGTAAAAAAATGATGTTCAATATCAGACGTATCGCATGACCCTGTGATGCCAAAATTGGAAGACTCGTACATGATTTTATTTTGGTAGAACAAGTGAAAGCCGGTCCTTGTAAACAATTGTATGGTCTTGTTATCATCATTTTGGTAGAACCCTTTTTGTTTGCTAATTTGGGGTTACTTTGGACATAAATATATTTTCTCTGGGTTTCGAGTGTCTTATAGTGTGAAATGCCCTTGTGCAGCACATACCCAAAAGTTTGTTTCGGGGGCTCCAGTGCCTTCGAGGGGGGGGGAAGGGGTGCGAGGTCTGTCTGGGTGTGAAATTTACGTACAATCTATAATATTGTCAAAAATTATACTAATTTCACAAAAATATCTCAAGTCAGAAGGGGGTCCGGAAACCCAGGATCCCCCTCTGAGTACGTACCTGCTCTGGTGATATTTAAAATGGTTACTTGTATGTGCTTTTTGTATCAATCTTCCTATAGATTGGAATTCTAGTTGCGTTGAGGTCTATATGATTGGCTCCTTCGTTCGTGCAGATTAAGGGAATGGGGTTAGATTGCCATGTTCAAATCAACTGGCAGTTCGATATGGTGAGTTCGACAACTGAAAATGCTTCTCTACTGTATAATGTATAAAAGTCTCTCGGTTAAGAACTTAGTTCAAGTTTTGTTATTCCAATTGATTACAGTACATTAGGGTATTTGTGGAAAAAGCTAATCTGTGTGCAACGTCCAAAAGACTTGCGAATTAAACAGTATCAAGGGTCCATACATTTTTCTCCAGTGGTTCACCGTACCAGTTTATTTCTGTGTATATTGGTTGAAATGTATAAGCAGCCTGTTTCTTTGAATGATTTATACCTCCATTGTTTTTTATTTTACATTTCAGTCAGGGACGTACGGCACCCACTCTCAGACTGGTTCATTCAAATTTGAACTCACTGAAACAAAGTTCATCTCCAAAAGCAGAAATCAGTCGTTGGGTGCACTATTCTACACTAAAATTTGATTTGAAAAAAAAAAAAACTATGGTGTGAAAGTGTTTTCTTGTTAATTCTATGTTCTTTACGCACTCACTAAGTTTGAAATGAGACCTGAAACAAATAAACTGACATTTTTACATTTCTACTTATCGTTTTCTTTCCATACGTCAGACAAATCTAAAATATTTCTATTATCAAAACTAGTTTGATATTGCCCAGCATAGAATCCAATGGTGAACGTTTGTTACTGCGGCGATGAACTTGCAAGTTCCATAAGCCATAGAGTTAGTTAGAAGGATATCTGACTCCTCAACAAATCTCGGTCAGCTGCTGTTCTCATCCATATGGCTCCTGAGAACGTCTGATTGTAAAGATCCATCTTCCATTTGGGCGTCTTCTAGGTCGTAGAACATTTGTGTTCCATCTTCCTTTTGTTTTTCTAGCTATATAATCGGTCCATATCCACTTCATCTTATTCGCAATCTTAATCATATCTTGTACCTTCATTTCATATAGAATACTGTCCCTCCTAGTTATTTCTAGCATGAATCACTCCTTTACCATAATTTTCATCAATTCTCTATCTACTGTTGGATGAAGGCTTCTTCTTCTTCTTCTTCTTTTTTTTTTTTTTTTTTTTTACAAATCCTCGGTCAGTCTTTATCCTTACTCATATAATTCCTGAAAAATACTTAATTTATCCATCTTACATATGGACGCTTTCTAGGTAATTTCTTTTCTCCGGGAATCCAATGTTGAACAGTTGTCGTCCATCGTCCATCTGTTCATCTAGCTGTGCGACCAATTCATATACATGTTCTTCGTGGACTTGATCGCATATTGAACTCAACTGAAGACCATAAGAAGGAAAAGAACGTGCCTTGTGCATGTTCTTCATTTAATAGGAGAGCATTTTAAAAGTCCATAATCAACATCATTATAATGATAGCTGAACATCAAATAAAGGTTTGTTTGTAACAGACGGACTATACATATTCTCACCTTGCATGATAATGTGTTAAAAAGATCCATTAAAGAGCCAGCAGATGGCACTCTGATCGCAATTTGATCAAAAATGGACATAGCACGTCCTTTCCCTGTGGTATTCAATTGCTATTAACCTCACAAACAAGTTGGTGAGCTTCTAAGGTCTGGACCTAGAAGGTGCTTAAAGACAAAGTGCTGAAGACAGTGAACGAGACACGTGCAATACAATGAAGAAGAGAAACTAGTTAGAATATTTACTGTTTTGAGACTGTATACTAAATAATGTAATTTTTAGGAGTCAGGGAAAAGACGGGTAAGTCAGTTCTCTAGCTTAATCGAATTAGTGGTGTCAGTCTATTGAGCATAAAGAGAAGCTTCTCGTTCACGTATGAAGTGAGGAAAAGTGCAGTGCACTTATTTTCCTTCAAAATTTTGTTTGACTAGGTAAAAACCAATGATTTCTAGATTAAATTTTCCTTTTTCTTGATTCTTCATGTTGAAGCGCTTTGACTTACCTAAGTTTTTCCGTTGACCTTTCAATTGAGGGGCAAAGAGGAAGAAGAAGAACGGATCCAACTCTTTTACAGTATTAATGAACATAAATCGTATGTTATGACAAAAGAAAATAGCAAGATCAGGATGAACGGAGAAGGGTTTGGTCGGTCTTCCATTGGATCCGAAAGTCGGACGATCCGTATGCGGACGACCTAGTTATCAGACTAAATCCCATTCGAATCGGACTAGTCGCTAGTCTGATGAAGTCGTCTGTAATGTACGGTCTCGCATTGCTTTTGATGTTCTGGGATTAGTCGTATACGGACAACTAGTTAGTCGTCCGATTACGGATCCAATGGACGACCGGCCGTTTGGTCACACGGTTTCAGCATTACTTTCACACTGGCGAACACGGCCGAAAACGGTAGAACAAACAACACAATGTAAATAAGCGTATGTGGTCACATTGTCACCGACCTGTACTGCCGTGTTCAGATGTGACCACACACACTTATTTACTTTGTGTTGTTTGTTCTACCGTTTTCGACTGTGTTCGCCAGTGTGAATGTTCTGCCGAAACCGGATTCATTGTGACCATAGGACATGCCGTGTTCGGAAGAACTCCAGTGATGAAGAATATGAGTTATTTCCCCTTAATTTACGTTCCTCTAACAGTAAACGAATGAAAATATAATTGGAGCAATTTGTGATATTCTTGAAATTATTCGTGAACCTTTAAATACTGACACAAAAGCCATACTTGTAATTGACATCTCTTGTTCAACTTAAGAAGACTGTATCTTATACAATGGCCACTTTGAGGTACTCGAGAATTCCTTCAGTAACCACAACAAGCGAAATTAAAAGAAAGGAATGCAGCTTTGTGGTAAATAGACAATCTGTTATCCATAAAGTTACTTTTCTTATCCATCACACTCAGCGAGAAAAATGATGTAACATTTCTTAGGTAATATATCATTAGCGCAAGGCCAAGCTGACATGCACATGTGTAAAAATCAATATGTAGTTTCTTTTACAAGATTTCGCTCTATAAGACATCCTTTATTTTAAATTTCGGTGCTTACACTAAAATAAATAAATGAATAAATAAATTTATTGTATGAATTTGTACACATCTCTGAAATATCGTGACAGAAGTTTATATCATCTTTGTGAAGATATATTTTGAACATACAATGTGCACTTCACGATATCTTTTTTTTTTTAAAATAAATTTCTGTATACATTTTGTACACAATATCTAAGATAAGATAAAGTTAATTGTATGAGCTACGACCAGGCCGGATCTGGTAACCAAAGGGCCCACCGGAGCTACCAAAGGTCCTTGTGATGGGCGTTGTGGCGTGTGGGCTCCAAAAACCACCTTTCAAGGGCCTTCAATACCGTTCATGGTACTGGTCCTCAAAAAATTGCAAAGGTGCCTCACGATATTGATCAGGTCTCAAATTACAAAGTATTAAGTACATCTAATGCCTTAAAGGAATATGAATGTATTATGTGCATTCACCATTAAACTTTACATGGTCTCTTCTTATGATTTGTGAGAGTTCTGTAGTAGCCCTGTTGAGGTTATAATTTCGGCACTGATTTTATGTTGGCCATAACAAGCCTTGTGTGTCAAAATGGCTAATTTTGGAAGACTAGGAGGAACCAGTAGTAGGAAAAAATTTGTTAAGTGGTCTTCTTTATTGGAAATTCCCGGTCGGACCAGTCCGTCCCTGCTTACGACCGGTCCAGTTCACAATACGTTTGATAAAATCGGACTCTTCGGCTCAGTATTCTTTGATGTTATGAAATTGTGTTAACTATGACCAATCTGTTGGTTTGCTATAAAGCGTACTGGATCTATATAGCGTAGCGGCTATACGAGAATGTTTTCTTATGTAATTGACACATTTTGAATGATGGCGTTTTAAAATTTTCGAAAAACACAGTTTTCGAAGTTAGGTCTCTATATTCGTTCAGCTATCGGATCAGTTAGGTACTGCAGCAGAAAAGTAGTCCAAGGAGAAAAAAAGATCCCAGTTCACGCATGCGTTGTGTGAACTTGAGGAACAAGTAAAAGTCTGGTGAACTCATATCTGAGCTGTATGGAGAGTGAGTTAACACTTCCATCTATACTTCCATAACAAATCTGTCCCCATCTGACCGAACTGTGGGCGTGGTCAGAGACCCATCCAGTGGTAATTCTTCTCTATTGTAAATCATTCGTCAAATTTCTTATCTAAATATGTTACCCACCCACCCACTTTCTTCATTCCATAAATTCATCCCATCATCATCCATTCGACCTGAGCAGCTTGAACATAACAAAACTTGCATGTAAATATCTCTTCAGATTCAGAATATGGTTTATCATCTCATCCAGATCAGTTCCGATTTTATAATACTTCCAGACAGCGCGCCTCGCTTTCTGAGTTATTATTTCAATTATTCTTGTGTTCAACTTGAATATTGCAAAACATTTTTTTTTACTTTTAATGTTTCCTTAAATATTGTTGTTCATTTCCATACCACAATAATACAGTGCCAACTCGGCAAACAACGAGGAAGAAAAACTGACTTGGACAAACAATATTCCGGTAAGATGGAATCCAATATTCTAATTTCCTTTTTGGTCAGTGTTTTCCGAAGAACCATTTTGTTCGGTAACTTCTCTCCTGTTTCATTTTAGCACCCAGATACTTTGAAACTAACCATTACAATCCACAAATAAATGTTTATTACGGTTTATTTTGTACCGAGTCGTAAGCATTTAAATATACTGCAATAGTGGAAAACAGCATCAAACGGTTGTAGTTTTCTACTGTTGCAACCATCAAAAAGTTTGACAGTGAACAATCTCATGTATTGACTTATGAACAACAAGCTTTCATAATAGAAAAGTGATTCCCATACAAGTCCGTATTATTATTTTGGGGCACCCTGTAGATCTTTACTTGGCTCTTTGATTCGAATATAGCAGTACCAGAAATCACAACCTTAAAATGGTCAGTTTTTGAAAAGTTTTCTTAATTCACGCGTGTTAAAATCTGTTATTTATAACTTTACGTCGAAATGATTTCAGACTTTATTTTAAAACGCTAGTTGAAACAAACTCTTGGACTTGTATGTTGTGTTATCCTGTTATGAGAATTGTCTATTCAAAGATATGTTATTCCTCAATTAGCATATATATACAGGATTGTCTTTCTACCACTGTTGTGCTTTGCAGACGTTGTTTGCCCATGCATTGTGTATGCCCTCGTGACATTGGACACAGTGACTCGGGACATTGTGTATGACGTGTTTTTAGATTTTTTGTCCAACCCATATATATATATATATATATTGCCTTACTCAGATTTTAATATGCCCCTTTGCAGAAAGTTCAACTGAGGAACATTGAAACGCATTTCACTTTCTATATCTGTTTCTACAGTCTAATTAACCATACGCATTGCTACCCGAGCCAAATCTAACTTAACCTAACCTTACCTGTCCAATGTTACTAATAATTGAAAATATTTGCAGGGTTCTGATCGGAAGCGGTTTAACAGTGAAGTTTGGTATCCATATTACGTCAATGATCACGGTTTCATCCGGCAGTTTCATGGCTTAACGATAAATTGTGGATATCGGTTGGTGCAACCGTAAAATCACGTATTCAGGTATTAATCTGTATTTTGATTTGGGATTTCGAATCAAATTCTTTTGAGCAACTGGCCATTAACGAGGCACACAATCGCATCACCTTCGGCCGAAACTCAATGACTGAAACTAAACATGAACTCACGTTTGCTTCCCTTGAAACCTCAAAAGGCGCGGAATTACTTTGGTAATCCTCATTGTACAACATATATACTTTCTATTATTTATTCATTTGGATAATTTCGTATTGTTAAATTCATTTCCGCACTGAGCACAAAAAGTATACTTTCTTGTAAATTTATGTGCAAATGTTGCAGTAACTCGAACTTCAAAATAAGGTTATATTTTTCAAACATATGGGAAAACAAATGTGGACAATAATTACAAGGCATTTGTGACAGCATTACCAATGCCCTACTTTTAAAAAGATCAATTGTCTTGCCAGAGAGGGGGCCAAGAGATTTGGGGGGCCTCGGCCTCCCAGCCCACCCCTTAGCGACGCCCATGCTACCGCCAGTAAAATACTACTATTTAATGGTAATTGTTATTGCAGAAAAATATCGAGAAGTTTACATAACGATAAGCGACACCCTTTTCCTTACTTCTACGAGGGCAAGTAAGGTGCGATTGTCAATAGGAACAAAGCTAGTAAAGATACTGCCATACATTTTTAATTATTTCCTCTGTACACATATTTTTCTACATAGTTACCATGTTTGTTTAAACATTTATCAAAGCGTTCAACAAGTTTTTGTATGTCCACCTCGTAGAAATCACCCGCCTGTGACCGAAGCCAATCTTCAACCATTGTTTTCACTTCTTCATCGGTGTCTAACCACTGACTGGCGAGAAACTGCTTCAGGTAATTCCAGTGACAACGTGGAAATCATGAAACGCCGCCAGTTTCCGTGGATTTGTTTTCATAAAACAACCGAGGCCTTTTATTTTTATACTAATACTGACTGTGAGTGCCTCTGAATGATAGAAATAATAATATAATAATAACCACTGGCGTGACAGGCCAATAGGTCCTGAACCTGCCCCAACGCCATCTGTCCGTGTTTTGGTGGAACTGCATCCACCTGAGTGACGGCTGTGTGGTCAGCACTACGCGCACCTAACCACGGACAGGCGTATCAGAGGCTTTCTAGACCGAGTGTGGCCGTCACGTCTTTATTCACATGACTCTCCAGTTTGCCTCACGACGCTGGGTGGACGCCGAAAAGTGGAACTCCAGCCTGGAATTGAACCCGGGACCACGCGGACATGAGTCCAACGCTCTAACTACTAGACTATGGAGCCCCTGAATGATAGAAATAGCACTTCTTAAAACAAAATTTTCACGTTAACAAACCTTTTTCAAGAATTGACTTAGTACGTCTAGGTGCGAGACCATCTACCGTATTTACCATTCAGACCGATCTCACACCACCATTCCTAGATGCGCTACCTAACTAATTTCTAGATACACCCCTGCACATATCTAAAAACTTTTCGTTCGTGTTAATATATCAGTGTAGGCCCTCCAGTTTGAAATGGACTCCGAACATGGTCGGATTTATGGGGTGGCATGGGGGACCATTGCGCCCTCCCCAGTCATTTCAGAATGACTATAAATGATTCATTCTAAACGATATCTTTTAAAGTAATTGCTCCCCACCCCCACAAGGGTCTCTCTTCTAAATCCGCCCATGACTCCGAACTACTTCGTTCAATCTGTCCGTACCGGGAATGAATCCGCGACGAGCTGTTGGAGACGCAAGCATAAATTATGAAATAGCGTAGAAGTCCAAGAAGCATTTACTTTCCTTTTTAAAAGTAAATGAATTGATTCCAAAATAGGTAAGATTAAGTGTACAAGTTCAAGGTCTTTCTTACACGTGCTCACTTTGATTAAAATTATCATATTTCTTTGTGTGGTGGAGGGCCGCGTATATGCGTGTCTTACGCAAAAAACGAGGTGTGATTGACATTTCATAAATTATTTTCTTTTAAAGAACAAATTTGCAAAGACATGATAATAACGTATTTACTGGCAATTATGCTGTTGTTGAAACATTCTTCAAGATAGTTTGCTCCAAGAGCATGACGTAGTTACGCGTTAGATTACGTCAAGAAACAAGATCATCTCGAAGATTTAACTTTTTGTTTTTAGTTTTATGGATTCAGTTTTCCTTGTTTGTGCTACTCCGCCGTGCTCGGTCAAAATGGACACGTGTAAAAGCAAACATACAATTCCTGCAAGGTCAAATCATTGACAAGGAAGCTTGCTAGCTCTCTGTTGTTTTGCTCCCGTACTGAAGAGTGTAGTCCAGAATCGCAAATTTGGGACAATTATGTAGCAACGGAAAGTCTTTCGTTGGCGTTTATCTTTTCTATTTATTTCGGCGATTTTCCTGTGATCTATTTGTATTTGAACGCACAGTATGGTAAGAAGTAGGTTTGTCGATCGACTAAAATAATTACAGTAGACTACAGCGCCCTGGCCGGGATTTGAACCCAGGCAGCTCGATTCGTAGTTAGACGCGCTACCGCCTGAGCCACGGCGACTCCATTTAAACATAAATAAATCCAAAGCAAAAAAGAATACGCCTATTATTTCATCTTGAAATAAGAGAATTGTTTATCAGAGAATGTACTTTTAGCTATTTAACATAAATAAGTTAACTGTTTTTCTTCATATCTTTTTAAATTTTATATGGTTGTTTTATTGTATTATTCAATGTACTAGATCAGCATTTGTCTACTGTGATCGAGGGAACCAGGGAAAGCCTCCGTCAGGATGTTCGACACCGGGAATCGATTCCGAGACCTCCTGATTACATTGCAAACACGCTAACGATGTTCTGCCCCGTTGGTCAATTTTAAATATTATCACTGACAATTCAGTAATATTACTTTCTGGAACTGCACCACTATGGATTTCGGTCCAAACGTTTGAGAACCCATGCACTAGAAAACACAACGTAAATAGTCTGCTATAAATCATCAACCAATGTCATATCTTGCACGATTTTTTTAGTGGCCTACTTGCAGGAAACCGATTCTGAAATCCTAATCGTATTTTATTAGTCATTACTTTGTCATTTCGGATAAGGGCGGAAATACCTTTCCAAACCCGAATAAAATATTATCAAATTAAGGATGTAGAAAAGTCAATGTTTCTAAGAAGTGTTTCGATTATCGTGGGGTGGCCTAGACCCGTATGGGTTTATGGGCCCCAGGCGACTGCCCACTGCACGCATACATTATGACGGCCCTGCCCCTGTGCTTACTTTTTTTTACATATGTAACTGATTTACTTTTCGGAGGGGCCCCTGGTCTACAGCCCCTTTACCCCCCTAAATGCGTCTCTGTTGGTGTGACGTATGAGTCAGTGCAGACAATCCTAACGTCGGAATCGAACTTGCGGCGTGTCGATGTCAAGTTTGTCCTCCGACTGCTGAACCTTGAGCAGAAGAAACATCGCGTCGCGTCACAGTGTGGCAACATTTCCTTGAGTTTACCGCGGATGGGCCATTCTTTACGTCCAGGATTATCACCGGTGACGAGTCTAGGGTCTACGGGTACGATCTTGAAACAAGTCGTCTCAATGAAAGAGCCTATCATCTCTACGACCAAAATGCGCCCTGTCATCGAACACACGTCGTTCGTTTGTCGCCAACCATTACTTCTGCACCAGCCCTACTCGCCAGATTTAGCTTCTGTTGACTTCTTTCTTTTTCCTAAAGATGAAGCTGCAACTGAAAGGTCGCCTTTTTCACACCATTTGCAGAGATTCGGCGCGAATTGCAAAAGGTTATGGACTTGCTGACTTAATATGATTTTGATGCCACTTTCCAGCAGTGGCAGGAACGTCGGGACCGGTGCATTGCTGCGTAAGTTAACAATCTCGAAAGCGATTGTGTACTAACTTAGGTAATTACTGTACCTTTTTGTCAACAGAGCTAGTCCGGAACCTTTTTGATTATGTCCTGTACATTGAATTCCCCATTCTCATGCTAAATGTTATTTTTTTTTTAATTCAGCTTTTATGCACTCTTTCACGACCATTGGACAGTTGTGGAACATCGCAAATGGAACATCCATTCATTAATGTAACTTACATACTGTACGCAGTCATACCTCTCTCACACACACACATACTGGAGAAAATTCCATTAATGCAAAAAGATTTTACGCTTTGCTAATTTAAAAGTCAAAATTGTTTTGTCCTTGGTACTCTTATGTACCACGGGTGAAGGTTATTTCACATCAACAGTAAATCATCTGTCATAACATATTTCCTCTGTACCTGAGAGCTAGAACAGCGTAAGTCCAATTTTGGCCAAAACATGATTAATGCAGTTTTCTACAGTATTTGAAAGGTCTCACATAATGTTTACATACTTTTTGTTGTACAAATGTTAAATAATGTGAAAAAATAAATATTTTATGTATAGTTGGTCCATTTAGTTTCTATGTGAAAGGAAGTAGGTTTTTTTTTATTTTTTCTCGAAAACAAGGATTTGTGACTTAGGCGGTTCGGGCTCTCAGGTACAAAACTATTGTTAATTAGTGCGAAAGGAAGTGAATTACATTCTGAAGAACCATTTATATTTCAGAAGATCTCACCATGGTTCTCTTAACAATTACATCATTGTTTTGAACATATCTTTTTTGTTTATAGTATCTCGTGAAGTAAATCATATTTCTTGTTATTCTCCACCACAAGCAATTTCTATTAATTAATAGAAGCAAAACATTTTTATTTGCTAAATAAAAGTAATGGTGTTTAACTGTAAAGTTCTTGAAGAAAAGTATGCATGTTTTATTTTTAAAAGGCAATTATGAACAATAAACACTATAAATGGCAACTTTTTGACGAAATATTCTTGTTCATTTTTTTGTACTAACCATACTCGTTGTATAGCTGTATAAAAGAAGTGTAACTATGGATCAGACAGAAAGATTTTCGCGATTTTATACAAACTACGTATTTTCATTCATAGTTTGCAACACTGTGGTGTGTGCTTTACATGTGCTATCATCACTAGAGAATACCCAACAATACGACGTAGTGTTCCTTGATTTTTTTAAAGTTATACCGACCTGGCAACACTGAGAACCCGGTGACATTATGTTTTCACTCTTACCATCCATCACGTTGATGGAAACAAATTTCTGCAAGCGACATTTTCATTCAATACGTAATTTCTGTATTTATTGAGAATTATTCATTTTCTTCTTATTGTTAGGCGTAGTCTTTGGGCTCCAAGTTGGAAACGCTGTGTCTCCAAAATGAAGAGAAATCGGACCCATGTTTGTAGGAACTTTTATGCTTATTTTGGAGTGAAAATTCAATCATCTCCCGAAGGCTTTGCGTATATGACCGGGACACCCTGTATATCTTGATGCTAGACAGAGTTTCGAAGATCTTCAATGGCTTGATTCTGTTAAATAAGGTGTTGTTGATTACTGCTAGTATATAAGATGTTGGACGGAACAGGTTTTTTTATACTGGTCAGCACAAGTGACATGGTTCTGTGTTGTTATTTCCATACGGAACTCGAACGTCATCTAAACGTCAATATTCAGTCAACGTGAACACTTCACAACTGGAGTAAGCGAAATCTTCAAGTATTCTTCCGCCAGTCTCAATGTTATGTGGTACATTAACAAACAATACTGTAACGTGTTTCGTGATCAAGTTTGGTACGTTTTCTAACTTCTAATGCTTGGTGAACATTATGGTAGACATGATACAGTATTCACTAATATGTCCCTATATTAGTCTCATGAATTCTTCTTCTTCTTCTTTCTCTCCGTCTTTTCCCACCTACGCGGGGTCGACGTTTCTGGTGAGTCTTCTCCACAAAGCCCTGTCCTGAACTTTCTCCCCGATGATACTTCTTAACACTATCCATCCATTTCCTCCTTGGCCTCCCTCTACCTACCTCTCTTGCCCTCCACCTCCATTGCCATCACTCTTCTGACTATAATATAGTCATTTGTTCTCCTCATTACATGTCCATACCACTGCAGTCTTCTTTCTTGTATCTTCTTAGATATCTCTACAACCTTGGTTGTTCCTCTTACTCACATTTCTCACTCTCTCTCTCTTGTTATCCCACACATCCAGCGTAGTATTCTCATTTCAGTAACATCTAATCTCTTTTCTTGTGCTTTCTTTATTGGCCATGTTTCTGCTCCGTACATCATTGCTGGTCTAACCACTGTTTTGTAAATCATCCCTTTATTCTTCGCCGTGATTCTGCGGTCGCAGAGAACGCCACTTTCTTCCAATTTCGCCATCCCTTTTGCATTCTGTGTGTTATTTCAGAGTCCAAATCGCCATTCCCAGTAACAGTTGAGCCTAAATATTTAAAACTTTTCACTTTATTCAATCGTTCTTCTGGCAACATCACTTCTCCGTTTCCTTCTCCGTTAAACTCAAGATATAGTATTAAAAACATATATTGTTTATTTCTGTTATTATACATTCAAAGAATTTATCTGTATGACAACTAGAACACTGTTGTAATTACGTGATCGGTGACAGGGAGTACGCTACAACCCCCCGACACCCCCTAACACCCTCCCTAGACTTCGACAAAAAAACCCTAAGGAAAATTTCTGAACACCCCCCCGTGTTCTTTCGCGACATTTAATAGTGAGAAATTCCTGGAATTTCGATTTACGAAGACGGCAGTTATGGTAATACAAAATCAAATCTTGGTAGTTGTTTTGCATTTATTCCGAAGAAATAGCTACGTTTGGGCTACATTCCTTTGTCACCTCACAAAAATCCATCAGCAGCAAAAGAAATGAGACAGGAAACAATAAACATCCCCGTATGAAAGCATCTGTTTGGTGGCTGCCCCCTGCAGTGTTAGAGTGCAGAGATGCTAGACTCACTTCAGATGCACTTATTACCTATTAAGTTGTTTTGTGTGCACAGTGGAAAAGGTGGAACGCCTCACAATGAAGAGGAGAATTATTGAAACAAAGGAACGAAGTTTAGGAACTCGTACATATGCATTAATTTTTCTAATTTAAGTGAATCTTCGCTTCATAACTAAATAAATGGAAATAAAAGTAACAATGTTTACAAACTTGATGCGCCGACCTTTCCAATACCTAACTCTGTGTTCTTCAGGGTTTTATTTCATCATACTCTCATGCATTCAAAAGAAAACAGGTAAAATTCATCTATGTCAACGCTAACGAACATTTTGTGAAACAAAAGCGATATGAAATGAAGCACCGAACGGCCGTGGCTCAATGCTTTGGAGCTGGCTTCGCATTCCGGAGGTCCAGGATTCCATTCCTGGAGACGGCCATCCTGACTGAAGGTTTCAAGTCTTATCAGGCAAATGCCGGGATCATATGTTATTTCAAGGCTATGTCCGTTTCCGTCCAATTTCATTTCCCATTGTTCATGCTTGTTGTTGTTGCTAAGCTCCAATGTAAAATAGTCTCCGAGTTGTATATGGAGATACCCGAAATAAATAAATCTTCGGAAGTCTGTGTACAGACAGACCACAAGTGGCTGGAGACAAAGTCATACGTTTCCCCACGTATGTGCCAGTTAAATAGGGTATCATTCAAACACTCACTCATTTGTGCCAGACTTCGGTACTCGAACTCGTGACGTACAGACTAGCACAAACACACATACAGACAGACAATAATTAAAAGAGCTTTCTTTTTTGTTATCCTGAACGTGTTACGTTGTCGCTAAAGATAAAAAAGAGTCCTGAAAAATGTTCCTTAGTCAAGATAGTATGACACTGGCTACATAGTTTTTCCGATTTTTTATTTAACTCTACTCCCAGATGAAATGATTAGCACCGAAGCCCTGCGTGCGCTTTTTCTTATTTATATTGGAACTGACAATATTTGAAATTCGAATAAGAGAGACTGCGGTAGTCAACATTTCATCAAGCAATCGGGATTTTTGAAAATTTTAATATTTCATTAAATTTAATATTTTAATAGCCACGGGTCGTGCATGCAGGCGTTAGGACAACGACTCGAAGGTCCCGGGTTCGAGTCCTGGTAGGGGCATGGGTGTTTGTGGATTTTAACTTGGTGAAAAGGATCGAATCGTGACGGACCGAAGTCAAAAGTGTTACTAGACTGTCCCATAGAAAATAAAGTTTTTACGTGCATGAAGGTAATAGTGACATCCACTACTTGTAATCTTTGGCGTGCTGGAACTCATTACAAACCATTGACTATTCACCAGTTTCTGTTAATTATGATTCGCCACTTTCTTTCAGAGTTTATACGGTTCGAAAATCGAAACGGGAGGGCATGCCGTGGTCCAGTCAGGATGAGTTTCTGGGTTGGTTCCCGGATATCCACATGGTTAACGCTCTCGCCCTTTGTGAGGAAGGTTCCGGGTTCGATTAGCAGAATTTTGATACTTATCCAGTATCGTGATAAATATTAG
>JAGDQP010024546.1:0-27838 GCA_022664845.1 Lepisma saccharinum | reverse complement strand
GCTTGGTTCCTACTTTCGCATTGAAGTCTCCCATTACAATTTTGTAATGCGATTTACTACTATCCACAATCTTCTGAATCTCCTCGTAAAGGTCTTCGACTTCCTCCTCCGGGTGCGAGGTTGTTGGAGCGTACACTTGTATAATTTCCATACTGTATCTCTTGTTAATTTTTATTACTACCCGTGCGATTCTATCTGAAATTCCTTCAATTTCTGTGATTCGTGACTTCAGGTCTTTATTAATTATAAAGCCAACGCCTGTCGCTTTTCCAGTTTCTGTTCCTTTGTAGCAGAACGTGTGCCCTGACGGTAGTTCCAACTGTTCTTCATTCTTCCTCCACACTTCTGATAGTCCTATGATGTCCCACTTAATCCTCTTAAGTTCATTCTGCAGTTCTTCTAATTTGTCCTCTCCTGCAAGTGACTTACAGTTGAGGGTCGCCACGTATAGGTCCGTTCGAATTGCCGTGTCGGTGTCCTGGCAGTCTACAGTATATCCAATTTTTCAAATGCCTACATTCGTACTTATACTTTTTTTAAATAAAAATATATTTATTTATGTCCCAGTGGGGATGATAATACAAGCAGCTAGCTGGGATGACTATTTAGAAAAGTGAATGGTTTGTTGTGAAGCGACTATTTTGAATTATGATTTGTTAGTTAGTTGACTATTTAGGATTGTGATATATTTAGTTAAGTGAGTATCTTCGAACTAGTTATTTAGTTGTTATTCTCTCACCAGGTAATAAATGAATTGTGAGTTATTGTCATTTTTTGTGATTATTTAGGTGCATTGGGGTACAATGCATGGAGTGGACGTTTGTGTTTATAATGATTGTGAAGCGGATACGTGCCTAGTCTTTCGAGGAGTTCCTTTCCTGCTATGTTCACGTTTTCGAAAAAGGTCATTGTTAGATCTTTCATGTGACTAAGGATAGTGTCTGTGTTGAGCCTGTGGTGTAGATCTGTCATCCGGGTGTATCGCAGACATTTCGTAATTAATTTAAGTACTCGGTTTTGTAAGATCTGTATTTTCTAATCTGTAGGTATACAAGCCAGCAATACACCTATTTAACTGCATATGAACATACAATCCATTCGAATTCCTTTACATTCGCTTTCCAGAATGCACAAACATTAAAACAAACTGTTTTTAATTAATAACTTTCTCTTTTTGAACAGTAAATAATCTTCAAGAACATTTATACAACTTATTTTCATAATTAAACTTCTGATAAACAAAATCCTGCTGCCATCTAGCGAGCTCGATTGCATCTGCTTAGAAATATACTAGGTTGCCACATACCGTATACTGAATTCATACATTCAATAAATAGACTATAAAGAAAAGTTGTCTAATCCAATCCAATCCATTTCAAATTAAGATAAATTAAAACAATAAAACTTTTAAATACACATATTTCTTGTTATAAATAGGAACATATGTGGCCGTAACAACCTTAACTACCTTCGTAGCCCTAGTAGTTCCTGAGTGAGTCTTACCTCAGTTGATAGTTGTTGACAAACGGACGGACAGAGCGGTGATATAATGTTTCCCAGGTTTTGCTGCTAAAGCCTAAAGAGTAAAGACGGTACTGGAAAAATAGCGAATAAATATTTTCCAGAATGGACATTTCCGGTAGTATTTTTTTTAGTATTGCAATAAAAAAATTCTTCTGTTATAATAGACTACGGAAAACATTTTATTTTGTTTCTGTTATGCATTTATCAAGAGTAATAAAGCCTTGCTTCGAAACAGTCTCTGTCTTGCACTCAATCGGGCACCGCCATGTTATGACGTAATCAATCTACCGACTGCTTGTTATTCAGAGTCCTACAACCCCAGGTCCGCACCAGCCCGGCCCGCGCAGACCACTAACCCGTTTAGTTCTTTCTTTCTTTTTTGCTCAGTTTCCTGGGGTTTTAGGCCAATTACCTAGAAGAAAACATAGGGCGGGTATCATGATAGCAAATATTTTCCCTTTATCGTAGTAGTAGCAAGTTTATTTTAATAGTAGTGGTCTGCACGGGCCGGCCGGGCTGGTGCGGGCCTGGGTTTGCAGAACTCTGTTGTCATTAACATATTGTATTTGATTTGCTAGTATTGTTAACAAGAGATAGCAAAAAATGATCGAAAGAAATAGTATAAGTGGTGAATAGCGTTTGTGTATACCTTAACACGTCATTTAGTTCGTTTTATTCATTTAAAATTGATTTTTGCTTTTAATACTTCTTTAAGATATTGATATATTTTGATCACTTCAACACTAATTTATAGCAGCTCTTTTTTCATGATTAAATCATATCTTCTAATAATGTTCTTTAGAATTCTTGTATTTAAAAAGAATTACTTATTTTTTCTGCAAAAAAAATGTGGACTTTTACATCCGACAATCTTATACTTTTTGATGAATGTTAGTGAAGCATTTTTCAAGAACTTAAAAGCATATGAATTAATAGTGCTCGTTACTGCCATCTGTTAACAATTTATCATCCTACTTGTTACGCGTGAATATATTGACTAGCTTTAATATGTCATTGTAAAAATAATAATAAAAGCATGTTAGAAACAAAAATGTAAATTGAAACTATTACATTGTAGTTACTCTTGAATTTCGTGAAGTAAAGTAAAACACGGCCTTTGATGGGATTCGAACAGCCTTAGGTGAAAGTATAAAAAGTTAAAAGTTGCGTAACTGTTACGCTAACCAATTGCGCCAAATTGTCAGGACATTAAAGCTGACACAATCTAGCTATAAGAAGAGCACTGCAAGTTAAGACTGACCCCTGTCATTGTTTCGAGCAATTTATGTTATTAAAACATGTTTTAATGTTTTAACTTATTGCAGCAGATCTTGAAGTACTTTCTGCAGATTTGTACATTACGGAAATGTTCATTGCCTGGTTATTTTTAAATTCTGTTACTTCGTTTGAAATCTGAATTTTAATACCACTGAGACTTGATAATGGTAATTTCTGCATACATATCATCTAGACCAATACAGTGGCACCAAAGTTTATATTTTCACTCTAGAACATGGTGCGCTGTGAATTTTATTGACTAAAGATGTGTTAGTAATTTCGTAAACATTTACAAGTCACATATCTCCTCTTATGTTCTGATGCTTGCATGTGCTTTGGCCAACATATCCGCAAGCACGTATGCAGACACATGTACATTTATACAGACAAGAAAAAGCTATTACGCTATGTTGCAGAAGAGGTTGTTATGTTGATATAAAAACAAAAGCGATATTGATTTTAATGCACGCGATGTTTTTCATCACTGAATGATCTTGTGAGCAATAAAGTCATAAAATTTTGTACGCTTCAGGTGTGGTGATACAGAAGGATTGACTTTACTGATAAGGTTTGTTCAGCAATTAAAGGGGGGTAGTAGTTAGATTGATACCCGTTCAACACTATTCGAACTGCGAGCATGTAATGTGTTGTTGATCGGAACGTTGTATTTACATTACGACTCATAATAGGGAATATAATTTTTGAATCTACGGATCAGTAGTTTCCTTATCGAGTTCTGTGCGAAAGAAACAACAAGAGCTGATTGTAAATTTTATTGCTATTACTATCACCTAACGTGGTAGAGTTGCTTTAGTGTGGAAGTTCTTTGATACTATATGGTCACAATGATTCTCACTAGTCCGCATAGTTTGTACATATGGTCCATAGTGAGGGAAGAAGTAAGAGAAGATAAAAATGCTATATGTTGAAACCTTTGACTTATATCAACCAATCGCGCTTAGAAAGGGTTCCGACCTAGTGGCGTCACGTGAGTAAACAACACATGGAAGGACGTCACTCCCTCTGAAAACGTGATCTTGGTAATTCTACTTAGAGCTGTGTTGAAATAAATGATCGTCAACCGAAAGCAGCAGGTCCTTCAATGCAACGTTAAATCGGTCAGTTAATCCAGATAGATCTTTTCTTAGCTTATCTTTTCTTTATAGGCATAAATTATGTTCCTTAAATATTGCCAGAATGTCTCTTTCTCTTCCTCCTTTCCCCCGAACCATACCTTCCATTATATCATTCAATATCTGCTTTACAATTGTCCTATGTAACCACGTTCCTTTTCTAGTCTTTATTGACTCCGGTATTGTTCATCTGCCACCTACTTTCTTCAGCACGTCCTCATCAAGTATCTTCATGTTCAATTGATTTTGTTTATTCTCCATGTCTATATTTTGAAAATTAAAGTTTTTTTTCGGTACATATTTCCGTTACACATAGAATACTATGTAATCTATACGAAACATCTAGTCAGGTTTCCCCTGTCGATGTGTCCTTAGATCTGACGTATTCAATATATTTCGTTTTAGAAGTATTTCGGTACGAGAATGAGCGTACAGCTATGAATTAGATGTTTCAAAACACACACAGATATACAAGTTGTTAGCCGCACAAATAAAATGATTTGCTGAAGTAAATGCGTCGGATAATGATAGAGATTGTGGGAGGGAAATCTGTTATGAAATTAGCTTTAAAGCAGAATATTTTAACTTGATTTAATCTCTGTTTCGATAGTTTTGCTCTTTGTTTTCTACACTCAATATGAAACTCATAAAATGAAGTAAAAGATTTCTCTAGCTGAGAAGAGTTTCTTTTTGGATAGAAATGAGTTAAAAGTGAATGTAGCCTTAGTCCATTAAAGTATCCAGAATGAATTGGATTGTTCCAAATAATGTAGAAGAATACCTGACAGGTACTTCTTCCCATTTCTAAGAGCTATGGGAGCGCGCGCTCAAGAGAGAGATGCACGGGAGGCCATTGGGGCGTCGACGTGCGCATTGGAATTTTTAAGCTTCAGGGGGAAGTGTATAATCGTCACGCTTAAAGAAAACAATATCAGAAGGACGTTCACTCTACGACATAGGTTCTTTCTCCCTCTTTCCTACGTTTCTTCGTCCTTTTTTCTACCTTTTCCTCTTGTTTGAGCCTTCGCTGAAATTTTACAACATAATTGCACCTGCAGAAACATGATACAGTTGTTTTCCTGGCAGCTGTAAATATGACAGAACAAATTTATAAAACAATAGATAAGTTGTTGGGGAATATAATGTTTATCCTGTGATTCATATCTGAATTTCATACATCCGATTTACTATTTTTAGCAAACTAAGTTTACTAACCTTTTTGTACGTGACGGCATTGCTGGGTTGTTATTTAAGCAGCATTTTACTGGCCATAATAAGTTCAGACTTTTTTTATTTTAAAAGAAAGTAAGATGAAACATTAAATCATAATGATTTACGTGTTTCTTGCAAATTAAGTGTGTTGTCAGAAACAAAGCAACACTTTCATACTAAATCCAGTGATAATATATTCTGACTGTCTAACGACTACCATGATATGGTGTGAAATTAATATATATATATATATATATATATATATATATATATATAATGTAAAATAGAAATTATTTTTAACATGGAGATTCGGGTGGTTTTATCTTTGGAGGTTAATATAACATCGCACTTATTATCTAAAGATGTTTTAGTGGTTGAAAACGAAACCGTCAATCGAAATTAAGTAGGCTATTAGTGCAATTGAAGATTTAATAACGTAGTTTTTATTCTTAGTTTGTTAACTTTGACGCTAAAAATGAGATATAATACTTATACACAAATGGAATGTGCAAATATGCTGCCGCCGTTCGAACTTCAATTAAACGGCAAACCGACTATTTTAGAACTTTTTAGCTCTGCAAAATTCGAAGATCTTTCTTAACTATATATGAGGTTGCTTATGTATTTTTATAGTTAAGCAGCAGCACCTCCAATGTGTGTGGAAGTGGTAAGAATTCAATTCTGTTAAGAACAATTCTATTTCAGATAAATTTCTAAATGACGGATGTATTCGTTTCTTAAATAGAGGATGTTTCAATCTGTTGCACGCAAGAAAACTTGAAGTAACTTGGACAAAATACTACCAATCATCAATTAATATTAAAAGCACGAAAAATCAGTACTAAAAAATTAACAGATACACAGTAAACAAATTTCCTAATCTTTTGTATTGTGCCATCCCGGTAAGATATCCCGCCCCCACCCCAACTGCCAGTCTGAATTTTTTCTCCATCTTTTCCGGTCTGTGAATATGAAATGTCTGAAAATCACTGTACTAAGGTACTGTATGCCATATACAAGGAAACGAAAAAGATTTCGTGCAGTGCTGTGAAAGAGTATAAGAACTAATATGGTTTGAACAACTGTTCCGTTTACGTTTGCAACTTCTGAAACGTTTCTTTCAGAAATATAATTCTTCGAATATGGAGTAATTATAGATAATTTTTACATTTACTTTAGTTGTAACTAGGTAGAGAAATAGAAAAGATTCGCAGTATGCGGAAACTGTGAGCTGGAAAGTCTGCGCGATTTCATGGGCGAGAAAGGTGACTTGCACCAAATTTGTACAGCAGATATAATACGCCGGCCGTCAGTTGTTCGTTGTCAATGAATGTGTTAGAAAAAGGTAAAAATATATCGATGGATAAAAGTAGAGTATCGCACCAATTTACGGTATGACTTTGCATCTTGCTTGAAAGTACTTGAAGGTTTAAACGAAACTGCACTTGTTCTGAGAAGTGATCGGAGGAGACACATCGCATAACTCTTTTAAAGTGATACAAAGAATTTCAAGGGGGAGTTTCAGACCATCGCTCAACAAAATAATTCCAAGGGGGAGTTTCAGACCATCGCTCAGAACGCCACGCCGTATTTTACCTGTAACTGACTAGATGTTGTCGCATGGTAGGGATTGTCTCTACAAACATATATAATAATGAGTTCTCTATGTCACTTCAATTGCTATACACACTATTTTGCATAAGCATCTCAAGGGGTTTATTCACTGTGGGTACCTTACTCGTTTCGGAGAAACTGAAAACGCGCCGAGTGAATTAGTGTTGGAAAATATTGAAGAAATTCGGAAATGGAAGCTATTGTGTAATAAACAGCATCGTTTTAGGTAATTAAATCTGGCTTTATTATTATTATGGCGTTGCCCCGTAGAGCCAAGTAAGTCTGGAGGTTTGAAGATGAATGTAACTTGTGGTGGCGCAGAAAACCCAGTCGGTGAATAAGGGAATGGCTGTTGTTGACTTCACGGTTTGTGGTGTGTAGCTCGGGTGTTAAAAACGCAGAGCACAGTCACAACTAAATATTACACCGTGCAGTGTCTGCCTCGCATCATCGAGCTTAAAAAATCTGCACCGAGAATTCCTACTCAACACATGGTACCTGCACCATGACAATAATAGTGTTGGACATGGGTCTAATGAGTGTATAAAATATTTGGAATCTGCGAAACTAAAATTGCATGGTAACCTACCCTACAGCTCCCACCTTTCACCCTAAGACTTTTGTCTTCTTCTCTTAGGCAAAAAGCAAGCTGAAGCCTGAAGAGAAGGTGGTTAACATTACACTATACTCTTTCGGTGGCTTGAGTTGAGGAATTCCCAGCTTGCAGCAGATACGTGGAGAACCAAGTTTGGTATTGATTTCGTCGCATGAGGAGATATATTGGATACGGGTATGGATGGATACTTTGAGAGAAAGTAAATCAATAAAAACATATTGGGATGGTGCCCTTTGTCCAAAGAACAAATACTTAAAAATAATTATTTTTATCCCGTTTTCATCTTCTGCAGGCCTTCGGACAACCTGGAAAAAAATAAGAGAGGACAATTATGGCATATTGTAGCATGGCTAGGATTTTTCTTTTTTGTCTGGAAGGTAGTGGGGAGAAGTCATAAAAGTAAAAATTGAAAAATGAACTTATATGTCAAAGAAATTCGTGTTAGTTTTAAAGAGCTCTGATTCTTTGGTTTGAGTACTTGCTGAAGCACAGATTTCGTTTTATTGATGACCAAATTCCTTTTGTCGTGTCCATTGTCTCTGTCATTTTACGAGGTCTTTTGGTCAACAGGTGAGGGTCAAAGGCCAAACATTTCTTGAGTGTCTCTTACCAAGCTTACTCTGTTTGACCCTGTCTGAGCCGTCACAAGAAACTCGTGATCTTCCCACATTGTTTAATGTCTTTTGTTATACAATCGCCTGACGTTTAGTGTCACGGTTTTGTCATTTTTATGCGACAATGAAGTCTCGACGTTTCAGCTAACTTATTGGCTGAATCGAGTTTGAAATTTGTCTTTCTCATTGCAATTTAAAATACAAGCTATTATATTCGTGTATGTTACACATGCTGAACATATTATGTAAAAAGTACTTTCGTCTTCGTGTGTGGTATTTCAAGTTCTTGGAATTCATTGAGTGAGAGAGGTAGTTGATCAGCACTTGGGTCAGTTAACAATACAATTGAGGAAGCTATGGGTTTATTATATAATGAAAATTACTGTTGCTCTTATTCCTTTCCAAAGACAATTTTCTATTGTATTGATGAACAACAGGACTGAAATGTTCGATAAATAAAGGGTTGTGAAATTGATAACATTGACAATCGATCATTCCTGTCATACCAGGGAGGAGAGGTAAGCAATGCCTGCCCATATTTGATTCCAGTCGTTGAAATTACATTGGTTATCCATTATTAATTAAATTATTTTCTGGGGTGTAATAAAAAGTTAATTGGAAACTGGAGTAGTGCTATTTAATACAATCAAAGTAGGGGATTATTGTAAGACAGATATTTCGCACTACAAAATACTGAAAATAAAGTGTATTGTTGACAGTAAATTTCAATAAAATGTATCCGTCGATGTGTAGCTTCCAAAATTATTCCTATCCTTTTCTTTAAATAAGAAATTTCTGGCGATATTAGAAATTTATTAAAATTGTTTTGAAATTGAAGTTTAGCAATTTATTGACTGTGCATACGAATTTTATATCGATTATATTGAAGCATTTTTTTTTTCGTTGACCTCATGACGTAGGGATATTTCGTCCTACGTCATGAGGTCAAGCGATAGTAGGGGGTCCTACGTTTAGGGATAGTAGGAGGTCCTACTAAAATAGGAAATTTATGCAACATTGTGGTGCTATTAAATTTTCCGTATATGCTATATGGGGTGTTTATTATTCTTATTAATTACAGTTCTTTGTTTTGCTTTAGTCCTTTACCTTACAGTGAGGGTGAAGTTATGTGTGTTTTCCTCACAGGTTTTCTTGACTACTCATATTATATCTTATTCTTGCACTTTCAATCTGTGCAAGAGAATAATGTTTTCAGTATTGACTTCTTAAAAAATAATCTTAAAAATGAATTTTTAAATCCATTTGGTCAATCTGCTATCTTTTTGTTAACATTTTTAGTATTCTGCCTAAGTGACAGGTCCTTTTAGGCAGGTTCAACGTTCTCCATTTTTCTATTGCTCCCAATGTGTGTGTCATCGTGGTTAGACTAAATACACATGTTAGTGGAAAACTTTTGTCCTACTATTTATTTGTGAATGGTGAGTAAATTGTGTATATATGTCTAGTACGGAACTGAGCACACCTCAAATATTAGCAGCCATTTTTCCAAGATGGCAGCTATTAGTTACCCTACAATTGAGAATATCATCTCTACATTTTATGCAGGTGATGTGCTGAACCCAAAAGCATGTGGTTACAAGTAATTAGTTTCAATTAAAGCCATCCTTAATGAGAGAAAGCAAGGAAACAAAGAAAAAGTGCTATATCGGTAGCCATTTTTCTCATCATGGAGGCCACTAGCTACTCTATAGTTGAGAGTATCATGCCTACCTGTTATGCTGGTGATGTGCTGAGATGAAATATATCGTCCCGAGTCATTCTTTTCAGTTAAGGCTATTCTTGATGAGAAGAAGCAATGAAATAAAAGAGCTACATCGGCAGCCATTTTTGTAAGATGGCGGTCATTAGGTATCCAATAATTTAGATTGATTGAATTGTTATTAAGGTTCTAAACGAGCTGGTGAACTTGTAAGGACGAGTTCTGCAGTATTTGGTAGAGTAGGGTGCGAACCACTGCGTTCAAGAGACCCCCGGCGGGAATTGAACCCGTGACCAAGCGTACAGAAAGCGAGCGCGCTAACCTCTCGGCAACCCCGAAGTCACTATAATTGAGAGTATAGTTTGGATGTTATAACTCCAAAATTATTTGGTATTCTAAGTCTGAGTAATTATTTTCAGTTAAAGAAAGCTTTAATTAGAAGAACCAAGTAAATAAAAGGTGCTATATCGGTAGCCATTTTTACAAGAGGGCGCCCATTTACTATCTTAAAAATGAGAACATTATGCCTAAATGATATGCTGGTGATATGCTGAATCCAAAAATATGTGGTATTCTAATTAAATTAAAGCATGTGAAGTCGTGAAACTGTATTTTGATGTAGAATCGAGAGAGAGAGTAAGAGGACACAAGTTCCAGTTCCGTGGGTGGACACTGAATGAAGTGGTTCGGAGCCGACTTTACGAAAAAAAATCCGGTAGGTCAAGTCCTTAGAAGTTCACAAGCTCGTTTAGAATCCAATAGTTCAACCAAGAGTGAGTGATCTGCTCAGTTAAGAAACAAAGTCTAGACAGGGCTGGTCAAACAGTCGTTAACTATGTCATTCGATAGTTTTGATTGCGAACAATTTTTGAAATATTTAACATTAAACTGGACCAAAAATGGACATAATTAAATAATAATAATAATTATTATTATTATAACGTTGATACAATGACAGTAGTGGATTATTGAAGCTACGAAAGTTTCATAATAACTCCTTTCATTTCGGCAAAGTTATTCATTATACTGCATAATTAATTTCATTTGAGTATTATTTATTTATTCCTATGTATGCTTTGATTCATTAAAAATTAACTGCGAAAAAATTCCAAGATCGAAACGCCGCACGATATGGCAAAACTAAACCAAAACTTAATGCAGGTAATACTTTACGGTTGCGAAAGTTGGAGAACGATCCTACCAGATGAATCTAAATTACGAGTGTTTGAAAATAAGGTCTTGAGAGAGATATACGGGCCGAAACGAGACGACATGACTGGAGATTGGAGGAGGCTGTATAATGAATAACTGCACGGGCTGTACGAGTCACCCAATATTGTGAGAATAATGAAATCGTGACGACTAATGTGGCCAGGCCGTGTAGATCGGATGGGGAAAAATGAAGATTATATTAATCTTGGTTGGAAAACCGGAGGGGGAAAAGACCGTTAGGAAGACCGGGACGACGTTGGGAGGATAATATTAGAAGGGATATTCGAGAAGTAGATGTTTGTGATGAAAAGTGGCTTGATCCTGTCCCTGCGAATCGTATGGCGAACGTTTGTTACTGAGGCGATGAACTTGCGAGTTCCGTAAACCATAGAGCTGAAATCAACTTGTTGAAAAGTTGCCAAATTCTTCAACTATTTCGAGAGTAACGTTTTTCGTTTGCCATTTTCTTTAAATGTAAGTGTACATACAGTAACTAGAAATAAAAATGTATCAACTAAAACCCCTAATGCGAGAAGTTTCTTGGTTGCTGTTAGGAATTTGTTTTGTCAGTTTGATTCATGGCCTTTGGGCTTCTTTAGCTCGGCCAGATTCCGCTCACATGTTCCAAACGTGTGATTTTGTTATAAAATGGTTTTAACATCTATATGATAGACCGATCAACAAGCTGTTAAAAAAACGTGCTTCTTTTCTTTTTAGTCATGCATAAACAAAATTATTATTTCCTTTCTAGTACGAATTGTTTAAGAAAAGTATGTCTTTAAAAGCTTTTTTTTAAAATTATTTTCGAGCTTTCGGTGTTCGGATACTTTTTTTCAAGCTAATGTCTCAACCAGTCAAAATGCAAGCTAATATTTATTTAAGGATAAATAAGTTTATATTAAATATATATAAATACATGAAAATAGCAATGGACTCTTGTTTTGTTATCCAACTTACGTCACTGTGCAAAATTTTATTATTGTATGATGTCGGGAAATGAGTGAAATTAACTTTGCAAGATTTGAGAACATCACGAACCATTGTGAACCAATGAAAAGTGTGTAAAAAGAAATGTGAAGTTATTAAAGTCAATAATGGTTGTAGAAATATGTCTGCTCAAGTTGCTTTCGTAGTTTCAATAAGTACGTTGAAAACCATTTTCAAGAAGCTAATAAATAGCATATCACATTTTAAGAACATAGCGTTCATGGAACTGTAGGTCCTAATTATTTTTGGAACCATGTGATCTTCACTTTAAGAAGGTTTGTAGTAAATAATTTGTCGCGATTACTAGTTTTTTTTTCTTTTTCCTGATTGCATCACGTGACTAAGCACTTGTAACTGTCATCAATCCACAGCAAAGCATATTTTCATTCAAATTGCTGGAATACCTTAGTGTCATCTCTCACCTTGTTGACCTCTGCTTCTTCCACCAGCATAGACCGTTGAGTAATAACAAGAAAAGTCATTGGGGTTATATGTCTTGAGGTCTTGTCATAATCATTGCAATTTCCTTTTATGGCGATCATGTCACAAATGGATTATAAGGTGAGGAGGTCCAAGTGAATGGAGGGAGATGGAAGATTATTATTGCTCTCGTGGTCAGCTGGTGAAGACACATCTGGGGAACGTGAAATTTCCTCAACGAATCCGTACTTTTTTCTTCCTTAGGATTTTTTTTTCAGTACTGTTTCCTTATGTTTTCAGTACAGGAAAATGAAAAATAAGAGAACCAATGGTGATGTCAAGGGTGGCTCCTTAGTAGAACCATAGATTTCAAATAGCGGAAATGACGGTCTCGGGGTCAGTGCGGTAGTTGGCCAATGTATGAAAGAGTATGCTTGTGGCGCGGTGAGGTATGTATGTGTGTGAGTGAGCGCGTGTGTAGTGTTGGTGGAGGAATTTGGCTGTTGTTTTCAGTAGTGTAACGGGATTTTAACTGGGCTTGGTCTTAGGTTACGTGACATTGTCCAGTGTGGGGGAGATGGGCTCTTTGGACATCGTACTAGTGACCTTTTACTGCCTACGAAGCCAGAAAGCTATTGTCTTCAGCAAGGTGGTCAGATGAAGATGCTTTTTGCAGATAATGAAGATCTTTTTTTCATTTTGTTTTGCTTGTGTTGCGCTTCTGCTATCCTATTATCTTAGTACAAGAGTTTATGTAGGTCCAGTTAATGACTTAAGGAAATGAGTTTCATTTCTCCTATATTAACCTAAAAAGATTTTTTGTTTCGACTCTTTGATTATACATTAGTTATGACTGAAAGCTATGTAGATTTTAAGAAACAGTTTCGGGATGACCTTCCGCTATATTTAATATAAGTAAATGGTACTTTAAATATCAGTGTTCACATGAAACCAGCCAAAAACATGGAATGCCTATTGCGAAAACTTCCATCCTTGGGACCGCAGTGACTCAGTATCAGAGTGCGTATAGGTGGTCCCCGGTTCGATCTGGCTCGTGCCATATGAGTTTTGTGGTGGACAAACACCGTGTGCTTGGGTTTACACGGGGTTCTCCCGATTTCTCCCACTTCATTCATTTCACCAATTTTCCCATTATCATCATTCGGCCTAAGCCAAAGCTGCCTAAAGGCCTTAAATTCCGAGATTTGCCATCCACAAGAGAGATAACATTTTCTTCCTTTCTCCCGTGCTTTACGCAAAACCCTTGCGTACATCTCATGAACGTCAATTCACCGTTACTTTTGCTTTCCAAGGCCCTCAAGACTAGAGGATATCCCTACCTCGTCTAATATCTATTTCTATAGTATTTGCCACTTCGTGTACCAGAATCATTCTCAAATTTTCAACATGAAGAGTACTCCTACGCTTCTGACTACCTACCATCCCCGCTCACGTCTTAGGTAGGCCTATCCCCTTTCATTCTTTTCACCTGAAAACAAGTTTGCATTCCGTAGCCTTTATTAAATAATTTACCACAGATCTCCCATCCTAGCTTACGTTATTATTAAAAATGGGATATGTCCAACCTGCCCCAAAGCCTCCTCACATTTATACCCCCCCCCATGCGAAACATATCCTATTTTTCACACACATTCACCTTCTAACATGGAGTTACGCGTTATTACGAGGTCAATTTTATTTATGGTATTTAGGCAATTGACTCAGGCCACGCCGCATTTCACATTGCAGTACCTGTACCTCCTCCAATCTCATTTACATTCCTGTTCATTAACCTTACCTTTCCACAACTACATCCACTCCTTAAACAGTTACTCCCAAACTTATCAGTAACACACCTTCCAACACGAACTCTCTCGTGTTTACAGTATTTAAGGTAAGAATTGTTAAAATTCTCTAGTCCTCTACCTCGAAGTTGGCGAAGCTCGAATACATAAAATATACGGTTTAAAATTACGAAATTCGAATAGTATGCATTGATCTCTGGTATTACGATGTATTCGAAGTTCGAATACTCGTAAAGTTGTAGCTCTATGCAAGACATATAGTTTCCTTAAATTAAAACGTAGTCAGCAAGCAAGCCTTAAAAGTTCTTTTGAATCTCCTTGGATAAAAATATGTTTATTGTAACTTGCATAATCCATAGCAATACATCACAATCGCTACCTTTCAATACTGCAAAATGTAAGGAAGGCCATAATTACTTACAATTGTTAAGTAGGGTAATACAGTTTACTATAATAAACATTATGAGTGCCCTCCATCTCCCCTCATAGAATGGAAAAAATCCCGCAAATCCTTACAGTAGTTTGAAGAACATATATGTCATTCCGAATTTCCACGATAGAGAGAGAGAGAGAGATACACGTCGGAGATTTTCAAGCATTTTTTTTTTTCGAATTTCGTTATTTTAAACCGTATATTTTATATTCTCGAGCTTCGACAACTTCAAATAATCTTGGTAGCATTAGTCTTACAGCTAGATCACAGATTAAATTAATCTAGCTTCAATTCTCTTTTATGCTCTACAGTGGTAATGTTTACAGTCACTCGCCTGAAGGGTGGCGTTCCTTGGCCATATTTCTTCCGTCAGTAGGGCTGGGAAGTTAGCGGTCAGGGCTGAGATAGCACGTTTAAATTTATCACAGTGATGTTTCCAGGGGTTCTTTTATATTGACGATGGCAGTTGGAGCGCTCATAACGTTAAATAGTGTAAAATATTACCACAGATAAACTATACATATAAAGTATAGTTTATCTGTGATATTACCTCACCTAGCAAGTTTCACATTATAATATTTGAGATTTCCAAACATAATTTACCGCAGTTTCCAAGGAATCGAGTGAATGATCACATGCTTTTGTAAGTAGAACCTAAAGACCATTGACATGATGTGTCACTTGACTCGTGTTGTCATTTAAGAAAGTTTTATTTTTTGCCACTAGACCACGATAAAATGGGACAGCATGCAATGATTGACCCCGATGACACATTCCTCTTAAATTAAAAGGGGCGTATGTCGAGATTCCTCCTGGAAATCAATTTGTTACAAAATTAACATGATGGGAATTTTCTTGTGGGTCACCCTGTATTTGTAGCTGACAAGCATCAAAGCAATCAGTCAGCACTTCAACTTCATCAATACCTTTAATTTAACATTTAAATTATCTTCAGTGCAACCTTTATAAAAAGTGAATGGGAAATGCATAACTTCAGCACATATGTGTGAAGTGTTCCCTACCTTTCAGGCGTTCAGAGAGAAATTTCGAAAATTTTGATGTCCTGTAACTCGTGTACCGCGAATCTCCGAAACGTAGTACTATAGAAGTGTTCATTTGAACACATCGTCAACGCACTGTGGAAATTTCAAGCAGATCCTCGTGTCCTACCGGAGACAGTTTCCTGTTAGTAATTCAAAATGTTTGTCTTAGAAGTCGAATTCAGCGACTTTCAGGACTCCTAGGCTCATTAAAATTCAGTGCTGCTGCTATCTTGAATTTTAGAATTGAAAATATATAATTGATACGCATAGCTACTCCTGCATCATAACTGGGTATTAAACATGCCATTATGTATGTTTTTATTTGTCTAATTTCATGGAAATAGCTACTTGCAGAACAACTGTCAACAATGTGGCCCCGATGAAACCATAGTACAACTATGAAGTATGAAATCATCAAACCGAGAAAGCTAGGTAAATGACAAGGATGTACTACTTTCAGAGACAACAGCATAAAAACAGCCGGATATATCTAGTGCTAGTCCGCTTACATTAAATCTGAAAGAAGTTTCCCTGTATCTGTTTCGGTTGAGGCAACAACTGAGTTTTTATATTGAGAAAGCTTAGCAACTGAGACGGACCTGCCGCTTTCTGAGTCATCGCATAATAAGCGGCTGGAGAATTCCAGGTCTCTCAATTCGAATTTATAATCTCTGTCTGCTTTGACTGGGGTAGTAGCATCAATTCGTAATGTTGAGAAAGCTATCTGTATCTGCTTTGGTTGTGAGACTAGTGATTTAAAAATGGAGAAAGCTTTCCATCTCGAAATAAACGACGGCTGAATAACTAAGATTCGCTGAACACAAATCTGTAATTACCTTCTCTCTACTTGCTATGGTTGAGGTAATATACACTTAATTCGGAGACATTTCATTCTACTTTTGTGCAAACGATGTGTTCTACTTGACAGTTTCAACCACATTTATATCTGTGAATTTCAACTAGTGGTTCCGTGGTTAACCCACAGGAAACGTAAAGTAAAGGTGGTGTTAGATTCACTGTTTCTGGATTTCAAATGCAACGCTCTTAAACGTTTACATAACTTGTCATCTGCTACATACTACAAGAGACTATTAGAATCTTTCAAATATGCCAAATATTTGACAACAATAATATTTTCTCTTGTTAAAAATCGTAAATAAATGTCATTATTGGGATATTCACACACACACATACACACACTGTTAATCCCCTTCGAGGGTAAGTTGGGTTGCCTGCTTTCCAGGCTTCAAGCAACAAATGTATAACAGTGAGATGTACAGAATTTTTTTCCCTCGACTGGACAATGTATCATTAGTGTTTTTCTGTTATCATAATCGTTCTTATCATGTTACGACCTTATCATTATTATTCTCCAACTTTTCCTCCACAATTTCCCATTCCTTCCTTTATTTATTCCCGTTTTTTTTTTCTCTGTTATCTTTTCAGTAACTCCCTGACCAGTGTTCCTTTCCCGCGATGTTTCGTTGTGTCCTCTTCATTGGTCGTGTTCATCTAGCTCTGTATAGTAAAAAATTACTGAACACTTGTCATATGTTTCCTGTAAGTATCCATTTTCCATCCTATACTCTCCTTACCTCATGTTTTTGGTAATCGACTGTTTTTTATTTTTTATTTATTTTTTTAATCCCGAAAGACATCGAGTAGGACGAACCAGTGTGATACATTTAAACCTACTGCTACATTCTGCGCCATCTAGTGGCGAAACCTTCAATTTCGTGAATGGTAACATTAGTTTGTTGACACAACGTTTAAATGATCTTTTGATTATATTTACAAAAATACTGTTGTATTGGAATTTTCGTGAATATTTTGGTAGAAAGCAGGTTCAAATTATTGCTTATTATAAATTGAAAATTCGCAAGTAAGGTAGTTTTTTTTCTTATTATAAACGTAATGAATATTCTGCACCACTCATCCATCATATAACAGAAGGGACTCTTAGTTGCATCACTTTGATAACATAAGCGCGCTATTTCATTCTCTGTGGTATTGTATCAGAACTGTCCGTTTTCGAAAACGAGATAATAGTTTGAAACAAAAATTAGGATTGTAAAAATACACTTCAAAACTTAATTATATTTCGCGAAACAATGGAGTACCAGAAATTCGTGTATGAATGATCACTTTAAAATACCAAATAGAAAGTTGGGGAAAGAACATAATAACTTTTAGATAAAATACAGAATTTTTTGCTCCACGTTTGACTGATATACAATTAATTGTTACTAGGTCAATATTACACTCAGTAACTTTATTCATGGCTGTACAAATAAATAGGTAGTTCAGCGGCTGAACAAGACAAATTTAGATTGTACTTTTCAATGACGTTAAAATATTGTTCATTATTCACAATTTCTGTATGTTTAATTAGTAATAGCAGCCTTTTTCTTTCTTCTAGGTAAGCATTGTTTTATATCCCCGATTCCCACATTTAGGAGGCAGGATCATCTCACAGGTACGTCATCCTTTTAAGCAAGATTATTCAATTCTGTGGAAGATAAAAACTCGTATTTTATTTGCATATCTCACTCTCGTTGACTTACCTTATAAATCGAAGAATTAACTTGCAAGGAAGCGCCAGTTCTTGTCTGCAAAAGGAATAGATAAACTATGCTAAATTTTTATTATTTATGTAGAATGCGTACGTGGAACTTTGTATTTCCCCATTTCAAAAACTAACGAATGTATAAATGTGCGAAGTTTCATTTACCCATGGACTGTAGTGCCAGTTAACATTTTGTCTTGCAAATAGATTTTTATAACATACTTAGAAAAAGAAAAAGTAAAAAGTAATGTGCGAGGAAAAGATCGAAAAGGAATGCACTTCTTTTGTCCATTGTTTTTACATACAACAGTCGGTTGTATTAATAAGAATGGTTCTATCCAGTGACCATTTTAGTCTTTTTCTACTTATGCACATGTCTGTAGTGGACGACACAGAAATTCATTATCGTGACTAGAGTAGCCGTTTTATCTCAGCGTGCTTCCAATATACAATCCTATATTTCAGAACATGGTCTTTTTTGAAAATAGCATAGGCTTGGATCAAGAGAATGAATCATTCCAAACTCACTTGCCGTTAGTCATTAGAGAGAGAGAGAGAGAGAGAAAGAGAAAGCGAGAGCGTGTGCGTACAGTTATCTTTTACACCATGCGTACATCGTTACAATCTTTTGTACATGAACGAAAACTGTCAATCTCTATTCGTTAGTGAATATGTATCAACGTTTCTATAGCGTGTGACAATCTTGACTACTTATGCTGTACTACTGTGAGTGAAACACAATGTATTACTGGTATATAGGAGATTACGAAAGGGAGCAAATTCGTTCCTATATTTGATGATTATTTTCTGTACATAGAAATTAGGTTTTCTAGATTTCTAACTTATGGGTCTGGATAACCCCACCTCTCCAGCTACCAAAAGAAATAAAGCTATTTTTGTTTGTAAGCAGTAATGAAGTTAGAAGGATGGAAGCATTTTATAGTTTAATTTTCATAACATTTTGAGGAACACAGTTTCGGTGATTGTGGGCTCACGAACTTGAATCTTACTTGTACGTCTCCGTCCCTGAGACAATAAAAGAAAAAAATATGGAAAGGTACAGGCTTCAAAAAAGAGAATAGGTCCTTAAGATGCCTGTATAAGTTATTTGACTGGTTCTTTAACAGATCGGTTTTACCATTGAATGTATAAAGCTTACGTTTGGGATGCACCGATAATTATAGGGCACTGTATATTTTTTCTTTCACGCTGGTGACAACACTTATAAAACAAAATCGTGCATAGCGTGACAAAACTACCATCGTAGCAAGAACCACGATACGGCAGATGTTTTCAGAAGTAGAAAAATACAGCCAGTGGCAAGGATATGTGAAGGTTGTCGAACTGGAGCTTCATGCTTACAGAAGAGACAGTGGAAGAAAGGGGAGGGAAACGAAACCATTAAAATTAAAGTGTCATCAAATTATTGGGCGCGGTTTGGTTAGTACGCGTTGGAATAAATTAATTGGTCCAAGGAGAATCTTCCAAACCATCGACAGCATCTGAAGAATAATGTGCTTTCCCACCGTATTGTTTTTGGAGAATATGCTTGTATGATATCTGTTCTGTTTGATGTTAGTTGGTGATCCTTTTCTCCGTATTGTGTTATTCGATGTGATCAACCAAAAATTTCTCACCTGCAGCAAGTCACGTGTATTCTTCTGGGATACTAAAGAAAACGTGTGCAGGAATCTGTTCATCGCATCCTCAGAATTTCCCACAACACGTTTAAAAAAAACCAGTTTCTAAGTATATCTATGTGTGGATTGTATACTAGCACTCAGTTTGAGGTTTCACAATGACAATTTGATTAGTGTGTCTGGTAAGTTATTGGTGCGGCAGTGATTCCTTTTCCCATTCCTTCTTTAGTTTCGGCATTATACTTTCACGTTACATAGTAACTCGGTTGTTTGTGGTCTTAATTCGCATTGAGATGCGTGGAGGTTATCTCAGTAAGATTTCATGGAAGTTTAACATGTCCAGGTGACTAGAGATTTACATTGCTTGACATCGTGGACTGTAGTAACACAGTTCACAGATTGGGGAATATTTTTTTAATTTAATATTGAGAGCTGATTCTTCATACATTTATTTACACATGTACGTGAGCGCTGTACAATAATGAAATTAGTACTTCATTATCTTCCTTCTGAATTATGACTATCTTCCTTCTGAATTATGGTTTAATTACATGATTTGAAGAACACAAACAAACTCTTGGGCTGCTATACGGCTTTATACTGACAGCGGCGTGATAAGCGTAAGGTTCCAACCGTTACCATATCTCTTGAGACTGGAATCCCCTTCTTAATTCGAGTAGCTTCAATTTGGCATCATGATGCTGGGTCAACAGCAAGATTGAAAACGTTCAACGGCTACATGATCCAGGACCTCTTGCACAGAAGGTGAGAGCGTTTACCGCTCTGCTTAACAGGATCTCTGTGAAGAAAAGAAAACAGAAGAAATTCCAAAAAGTATACATTACAGCGATAAAAGAAACGAAAGAGTTACAAAAATAGAACAAAAATACCAGGACTGAATTTACATTTCATTCATGTCCTTCACCACGATGGATTTTCTGTTGATTTTTCTTTTATTTAGAAACTTTCTAACAATTAGAGTGTAAATTTATTATGTTGATTTGGTTACCATAAAGTTTACATCTGGCCTTTCGATTTTCACAATCTACCTAGTGTTAATTCTTAGAATGAAGATAGTATTATTGATAGATTTTTAGTTTTCATGAAATACACTTGAAAATCACTTAGATATGTGTTTTGTTGAATTTTTTGTAGTTTTCTTATAGATATATAAGAAGCTATATAAGTTAAATCCACAGAATAGATATGAGCAATGCCTTTTACGTAAAGTTGACACTTCCATTTGTGGGTGTCATACACTGAGTTAAATGATCTCCGTAGTTATAAATGCATTGTCCTGACAATTTCCACGTGCGACAATTTCGAGCACACCCCTTGCAGTTTTGTTAGGTCAGGTCATGCGATGTAAGGTTTATTAAGTTGTGTATTATTATTTTGTACACAGTTGTTCATAGGACGTAAATAAATATTACGTTATATTATTATTACTGTACAACTCCATTCACAGTATGTGTACTGGTTTCTAAGATACTACCGAGAACCCGAGAAGAAATTAATTTTATTTTGCAGCATTAGAATTTCCTACATGTAACACGTCTGAGCAACGTAGCTTTCTGTAACATATTAATGAGTTACACAGGAAATCGAGTTCTTTTAGATAAGAAATCGTGATAACTCCTTCCACAGAAATAGCGATTGGGGATTATTTATATTGTGTGCAGTTTGCAGACAAAGTTTTGAATTTTGGCTTTCCTTAAATTGCGCGTAAAAGATACGCCGACTTCTATTGTTATTGCCGTATATTTCCCTTTATACTAGCTGCAAGTCCGGTAGATTGTTATTGATCGCTTTGTCAGTTGTTATATCCTTATGGTATTACAATGAGGCGGCATCTTCAGACTCAAGGACAACTTCTGTAATATACCTAAGTTATATGTAGTGAAGGATTAAGGGTAAGTTTGCATTGCGCAGGGCTGGTTGTTTACGAAGAATTTTAGTAACTTGATTGTGTCTGGAAAGATATGCAGTGCCATCCAAGGCTTGGCATCTCAATGCAGTATGTTCTGTGGTGTCTTCATGTGTACTGTATTTTCTACGTATATCTGTTGTGTTAGTCTTGATTATTTATTTTTCGTGATGTATGTTTTTCATTACTTTGGCAAGTAAAAAAATATCTACACTTTTCATTCTACAATTTATTCACATGAAGCTAGGATTTCACTATGTACATCATTTTTCTACACAATCTCCCTCCTTATCAATGCACTTTGCCAAACGGTCAACAAGCTAACGTATAACTTGCAAATAAGTTTTTCGGTTGATCGTAAAGCCACGTTTGCACCGCTTTTACACGTCTAAGTCTGTGGCAAATCGGCGACCTCGCAAAGCATCCTTGAGCGACCCAAACAAGTGAAAGTCAGATGGATCTGGGTCTGTGCTCTATGGAGGGTGTTCCAGTAACTCAAATTTCATCTTGTTGATGGTTTCAATAGTGTGATGAACCGTGTGTGGCCGTGCATTGTCGTGCAACAAAAAACTTTCTTGGTCAACAGACCTCGGCATTTGTTGCCAATTGCTGACTCCAGCTTATTTTCCAACGTTTCACTGTAACTCGCACTGTTGATCGTAGTTTCCTTTTTCATGAACTCTACCAATATGGTCCCCTTTGCGTCCCAAAAAACAGTTAGCTTTCCTGTAGTGGAGGTTGATTGGCATCCTGCTCCCTCTTCATGCGTTATACTTATTCGGCCAATTTTAAATGTATCGATCCACAAAATAACGGTTTTACTTGATAGTGCACTTCCCCCATATTGTGATGATAGTGTAAGATAAATTTCTGAACCTTTGACACCCTCCGACCAGAGGAATCGGATCACTGCTCGTTGTTCCTCTTTGGTGCAAACTTCTAACAAAGCGACCATGGTCTATCTCCAACAGAAAGAAGAAAAATGGAGGAATTAGAATCATACTTTCGTAGCATTACCACAACGGTATAACAATAAAATAAGCGAGGGCAGAAGTCAGTGTGCGCAATGTAAAAAGAGTTATGTCAAAAGTATAGAAAAGTTTTGACTTGCCCTCGTACTTTATCTTGAATGGTCATTATAAATCGTTTTGTTTCTGCAAATAGTGAACCATTTTTCAACCATTTATTAAGATTTCTTTTTCGCAGTGGTCGTTGATTAAATAAACTGACACAAAGATTAGAACTGGCTTAAAATAATCATGTGATGATAAATTTATCTGCACTTTTCAGCTTTAGCTTTCAAATAATGCTAATAGAGTGTCGAGAATAAATATTCTAAATGCAAATTAATATCTCAGAAAGTGATTCATAGATGCAGATGATGTGGGCGGATATGAAAGTTAAAATTTCTCTTGTTTTCAGGAAATTCTAATTTCCATGTGGTGGTTTGAAAGCCAAATATTCACTTCGGTTTTCGATTTTATCACTCGGTAGCATTAATGCCAATTTGCTCATCAATGTGACTTAACAAAAACTACAAAACTTTGTACACTATAACCAAATGGCAAAAAGCAAATATATTGTTTCCATCATTACGTAGGAAGTTCCTGTTGATATTATGACTTACTGACTTAAGTTATTTCTGGCATATCTCTATCAAGATTAACACTTAAGTATACTTAAAGAAATTAAATTCTAAATTAATTCTATTGGCTTATAAAGCGCAAGTAAATTGAGATATATTTTTCATTCAAGTCTAGCTAGACCACTCGGTAAAGCCTGCTAGTAAATATATGTGCCGAGATGTCTGTCAACATTAGTATGAAAGAAATACAGGCTCCAAATGAATGTACAAATTACTCAAAGAGTAACAGTTACACGAAAAGCAATGAAGAGGTGTATACTAAGAATAACTAGAAGGGACAGAAGGACAAATGAATTGCTTCGATCTCAGAAGTGATCAGGACTCCGAGGAAGGCGAAGTGAAGTTGAGCCATTCACATGTGTAAGTTAATAGATGAGAGGTGAATGACAAACTTCCTACATTGGATAGGCAGAGAATAGACCCAGAAGACACCCAGAAGTACAAGATGGATCGATGTAATTAAGCACTCTTCAGGAGCTACGTGCATGAAGGCAGTAGCTAGCAAGATGAACTGGAGGAGGCCTTCACCCAGCAGTGAATAGAAACTAAGTACACACATATACAATATATAGACGTGCCTGTCGGAGTACCAAAAAAAAAAAGTATGTTTCTTTCGGTTTCTTTTTCTGTGATGAGTGTGGCAACTTATGACTTTAGAAAATCATTCAAACATCCACATTCCAGGGAGGCTTCGAATCCAAGACTATGTGGTTTGTCTACTAAACTACTAAAGTGAGGCCAGAATACCACCCAGATAGATAATATTATTTGTATAAAAACAAGTACTCAGTTTGTTTGTGTTGTTTTGTAACATCCTAATTATTACATGAACTTCAATTGCAACTGCAACATTATGCACTAATGACATGACTCTTCTATGTTAATTAAGACACAAATAAGAAAACGCGCAAGATACGAGAAAAGAAGCTGAGATTTGAACCACAAGCCAATTACGTCTAGGTGCTAACACACAGACCATGATAAAAACACTCAGTTAATATAAAATATTCACGACTTAACAACGTTAATTCACAAATATTTGAACGTGGCCTTAAAGACCTAGTTCTTAGTTCATGATTTCGTGATTTTACATTACGTGCAGTTCTTGTTTCACAGAGTAGGCGAGAGCGGATGTAAGGAGGGAAGTGAAAATTATAATAACTGTTGTTCCCTAACCATTCTTTCATAACAGGTATTGTGATAGACCATAAGGTGATGATGACAAGTGAAGGAGGCGGCTGGCAGAGTCTTTAATTCGATCAATAATGATATTTAATATCTTGGATTTCTCTCAAATTCACACATCAAAGATTATTTTGAGGCATTTGCTCTTGTCAGAACGTGACGAAAATAAAAAATGAAAAATCCAAGACGAGTACCGAACATTTGTGGGCAAATTACTTCAAGGAAAAGGGGGCTGTTATGGAGTACTACCGTGTGAACGAACTCCTTTTCAACACTGAATTAATCAGCCGTTTTGGCATTTCTTTTTCTTCTTAACTTGCCCAGGGCAACTGTATCGTAACTGCAATAACGCAAGAAATCGCTTTAGTTCACTTTTAACTGGATTGCAGCTACTGGATCACGTTCATCCGTTGAATTGGCAGGGAATATTGAATAAATTTGAACCTCCTGAAGAGGTGAGAAAAAGGCAGGAAAGCAAAGAGAGAAGAACGAACGAATGAGAGGGAAGAGAGAGAAGCAAAAAGAAAAAGGAGAGTTCAGAGAAAGAAGGAAAATACCTATCAACGTATCTTGCGGTTATGCGGAAATTAGAATGGACGGAAATTCGATGCTTATGCTTATTTGAGTGTAACAACGTCAAATAACCAGGTTTTTGTTTTCGTAGAATGAAAGCGGAAAAATCCGTATTCTTATAACATCAGGAAGCTGTTTTTTTATTTACGAAAAAAAAACACACAAACACAATTTTTACGAAGATTTTTTTTTTACTAATTCATCAATCATCATCAATAAGGTGCTACGAATGGTAATAGAACAAAGAAAAACGAAATGCCCGTGCACGGTTAACGTTAATTACAGTTATATCCAGTACGCTGAATTCTACATTAAATTAACTGGACAAACTTGCCCCCTGATGATTTTTTATCTGTGTATGGTAAAGAGCTTTTTTCAATGACTGGTGCTACAGCAAAAATCTGTGTGTAACTTTTATTACATTTTCTTACATGCAGTAGTATAGTATTCGTGTGCAGAAGGTCCATGGACGCTGTCCGCTATAAATCAAAAGCCCTTCACATGATGTAATTACTAATATCTTATTCCGCGTTTCTTTCGCAGGAGGGTTAATATCCTAAATGAAAACGGGGGGTGAGTTGAAGAAGACTTAGAGATGTTTAATGTCGAAAAACTGCGATTTATAAACTTAGTTTAGTTTGATTTGTGAGTAATAACAATGTAAAATGATCTTGTTTCTCACACTTTTTAGTCGTAGCTCATGCAATAAATTACATTACGCAAATCACGAAAATTCTAATTTATTCGTTCTGCAGCATTAACTAACTGAGAAAGATATTACTTTTGTCGTCGATGTGTTTTTGTATGAATTACGAGCTTTATAGCTAGTGCTGAAGCGTCTGATCCTTTCATTTTTGTATGTATTTTTAAAACTCGGAAAGGGGAAGTGAGATTGTATAGTATTTACCGTACTTCTTGACGAGCAACCTTGAAATAAATGGTAATTTGATTAAAATTAATTAATTTGTTTAAATGCCAAAGCTAAATAAAACTAATTCCTAGAGCTATTTGCTTGGAGAAGAGTAAGTGTATATTTCCTTTAATTTCACAAATATCTCAAATATTGCAATCTACACTGTAAAAAAAATTAATACACTTTTTTTTCCCTTTGGAATTCTCGTAGTTTTGTACTAAAAATTGGTACGTAATGTGTACATGAAATGAGAGGGTAGTTTATTATGTATTTTTTAAACAAAAAGTTTGAATGCTCCTTGCGTAATTAGATTTTAAGGAAATCTTCACTTACCAGATGCCCTAATAAACACCATCATTTTTGTATCGAAATTCTACAATACTTACCAAGAAAACGTATGAATTTACAGTGTTTTTTCGCAGCTCAGGTGACAGATTGCAATCCCGACTCGGCCAACATTTTTTGTTTCGTATGCTACGGAATCTCCGTATTATGACACTAACTTGTGTAACGAATACAAAAAAATTCTGAACGCCTGAAGGGTAGACAACACTTCATGCATATATGTTGAGGTTATGCATTTCCCATTCACTTCTTTGTAAAATAAAAGGTAGCGCTGAAGATAATTTTAATGTTAGATTAAAATTATTGATAAAATTGATGTGTTAATTGCTCTGACACCTGCTAAATGCGAATATTATATAAATACAGGGTGATCCAAAGAAAATTTCCAGTTCTGTTAATTTCGTAACCAATTGATTTCCAACACACGCCTCTTTTAATTTCAGGGGGAATGTGCCATTGTGGTCAAGCATTGCATGCTGTCCCATTTTATTGTGGTTTAGTGGCAAAAAGTGAAATTTTCTTAAATGACAACATGGGTCAAGTGACACATCATGCCAATGGTCTTTAGGTTATATTTACAAAAGCATGGGATTATTTACTAGTTTCTTTGTGCATGAGGTAATATTTTACACTATTAAATGTTATAATCTCTGCCATCGTTAGTATCAAAGAATTCCTTGAAACATCGTTATGATAAATCTAAACGCGCTATCTCGTATTTCAGATCAACATTTTGCATTGGGAGTAAGAGGCACGTGGGTTCGAACCCCGCTGAAAAACATCATGCCAGAAAATTTCCAGATTTTCTGTCAAGTTCACGAGACAAATGTTGAGTTAGTACCATAACTAAAGCTCGGTTCGTTAACTTCGCAGGCCTACTGATGGAGGAGGAATCGCCAAAGGGCGCCATCTCTCAGGCGAATGACATCAGAAATTACCGCTGTAACCTATAAAAGAGAATTGAAGCTAATTCAATTTAATCTATGATCTAATTGTACAACTAATGCTACCAACATTATTCGAATTTTCCGAAGCTCGAGTATATAATAATATACGGTTGAAAATAACGAGATTCGAATAATATGCATTGGTTTCTGTTATTACAAAATTTTCATAGTTCGAATATTCGAAAAGTTGTAGCACTATAGAAAACATTCAGTTTCCTTAAATCAATACCTAGTCAGCAAACAGGCATTTAAAAGTTCTTTTGAACTCTTTGAAATAAAAAAAATCCCTTTCGGTAGGCCTACAGGCTGAGGTAGATTTCGAAGTTTCGCAGGGAGCCGGGGCTCGCCCCCCAACTTCAGTGTTTTGAGAGGATGCGCCTCCTTTATCTTAACCAAAATCCCCCTGCAGCACTACACCACCACGGAGTACATCTTCATCCTCCCACGGTTGGCTGCACCCCCAAAGGGAAGATTTGCCCCATTTAT
>JAGDQP010024545.1:7131-20080 GCA_022664845.1 Lepisma saccharinum | reverse complement strand
ATGCGTATTTCAAAGTGCGCTGATTAGTTAGAAATTGGTAAAATTGTTTAACCGACGAACGATCCACAGGGAGTTTTTCTACCAAAAATATAGCTTATAAGAATGAAGGTAGGGGTAAGATGAGGTAACAAGTTTGACCACTTTTTAACAGACAAGGGCAGGGTCAATTCTACTCTTCGTAACACTTCGTATAATAATTGAGTAGAGTATTCTTCTCGGTACTCGCAAACTAACTTAATAGACCTTTGCAGAAATAATGCTTCTGCTTGTGTCTGCAGATTTTTTAATTGAAGACCCTTATCCGTGAGTGACAATTGGCATGTTCTCCTGTGTGTGCGAAGAGGATAGTTAAACCATAAGTAACGACCTATATGCTTATCAATGGTAGTGTATGTTTTGTTAAGGGGAAGAGTTGTACTATATGGGTACATTGACTAAAGATGTAAACGTTGACAAAACGTACTCTAGCCAATAGTGTTGAGACACAATATTTGTATTTATTGATTGCTTCTAAAACTTTTTGGATTAAACGTTTAGCATCCAAAGCCCTCGTTCTGTATATATTATTACTCCACCAAACGCCCAGATATTTAAGAGAGCCCTTAACCTCTCCATACTCTCTAAAATCCACTTTCGTATTGGGGTCCATAACAAGCAAATGAGTCTCTTTTTATTGATATGAATGTTGGAAATTTTACCATTCAAATATAATCTTTCTAGAATCATGTCTAATTCCCTTTTGTCCTGCGCAAACCATAGCGCGTCATCAGCGTAGACTATGGCCTTGAGACTGACATTGTTAAGTGATATGCCATGCAAGTTTCATTTTAAGGCTAAGTCTAAAGGAAGTAGCACAATATTTAAAAAAAATATGACGACAAAGTGTCACCTTGGTTCAGGTCTCGTTTCATTCTAAATTCAGTTAATAAAGTTTTATTTACCTGTAATCGGATGGTGCGCACACCATACAATTTACTAGCTAAATTAATTAAATTTTGCGGAAATTTAAAATGTGATACAAGTATGGTAAATTGACAGATGGATGAGCTTTATTGAAATCTGTGGAAAAAAGATATAAAGTTGGGAGTTAACTGATGATGATATGCCTGTGTCAAATCTCGTAGGTTAGCTAATAAAATGTGAATAGCTTTAGAACCAGTTACCCCTGGCACGGATCCATAATATCTAAGGTGTACGGTTGAAGCCGTCGCATTATCGTCTTAGTAAGAATTTTAAAGTCTGTATTTAACAGGAAAATGAGTCGAAAGTTGTTCTGATCAGCAGCGCTACCTTTTTTGAGGATGAGTAACCCAATAGCTTGAGCGAAGTCTACTTCAATAAGCCGTTCTTTCAGAAATTGATTAAACAACCTCGTTAACATGGGAGTTATCAAATTAATAATTTATTTGTACCAAAGTGTACCTAGACCGTCAACGCCTGGCGAGGCGTGGTCTTTCATAGTAAAGAAGGATTGGGTAATTTCGACACAGCATTTCTCTCCTGTTGCAAAACTATATAAAACATAAACCTAACTATGTCTGATGCTATCAATGCATTTGCCTCTTGGTGCAGTAAGTGGGGACTCTCCATAAATTCACATAAAACTAAACTATCGTTTTCCTTCCCCCTAAACATCGCTCACGTGTTCAACGAAATCCATCACGTCTCACCTTATCTGTTCATCAAAATCCAATCCGACCCTCGAAACAAGTCACATACCTTGGACTCACCCTAGACCAACACCTAACCTGGCCACCCCACCTGAAAACTATGATGACAAAGCGTACAATAGACTAAATCTACCGAAACACCTTACAAGAACCACATAGGGTCCTAAACTGGAAACAGTTCTCAACACATATAAAATATTCGTACGCCCGGTTCTAACTTATGGATACAATGCCCGGATTGCCGCCGACCACACATTCTACATAAATACTCGAAAGACATGCCCTTCGTATTGCATATAGAATAAAACTTCCCAGCCCAACCCAAAACCTATATAATAGACTAGCTTTCCCACATCTCCTATATCACCTAGGAAAACTACACATAAAATATGTTACAAAAGACTCGAATCCAACCACCTACTCTTCCATAATAACATACTCTCACATGAACAGCAAAACCAACCCTCTACTCACAGACATACACCATTAACACATCTTTTCACACTATAGCACTACACCATGCCTCCAAATCACCCTGACATACCATTCATCTCTGCATACGCCACACCGATCATTCCTCATTATTTAGCACCTACATATTCTGCACAGTGACCACCTGTCTACATCACTATCTAGAGTAGTCCCTAGATCAGAAGGTCATCACTCATTCATCTTATTTGTGTCAAAGTGTTGTCTCGTCTCATGCACATTTAATCATTCAGCATTATTATAAAACTGCTTAAAATGTGTATATGAGAAACTCATGATGACCTTAGATGAAAAGAATAAAGATTAAAAGATCCAGAATGAAAACTATTTGCCCACCCACCTCTTCCTCAATATCCACATTTCTTTAGCAATCCCTTTTCAAATAGAGGTTATAGCTCACTGGCGGTGCTGACCTAGATAGAAAAAAGTATGCAAAAAACATATATATATATTGGATTTCGTGAAGTAAAGAAATTATGTGTCACAATTCATTTAAAGTAAGAACTAATTTTGTGTATTTAACTAAACCTATTTAAGCTACATGGATGAGGATAGCAGTAGACAGAGATACGAGGAAAGAAAAGGGGGAGACCTTCATTCAGCAGTGGATAGAAAACGGCTGAATGTAATTATGATTCTAGTGTAAATTCTACATTGATGTGATGGGAGTATTCGAAATTAGGAAATTTCGAAATGTCGGAATTTCCAGAATGTGGGAATTTCAAAAAGTCGGGATTCTGGATTGTCGTCTTCGGACGTCAACACCAAATAATGGAGTGTTGTTATCGCAGATATAATCAATTTAATTCTTTATCCTTACGAAATGATGGAAAACAACGGTACACGTAGACCGTCGATTTGTACATTTGCCAACAACAAGATATGTTTTCTGAACAATTGACGAAACACTCGCTAAATAATGTTTTAGGAGTATTCCGGAATCGAAATGACAATTTATTTGATTCCGTAACGTCAGAATTTCGAAAAGTTGGAATTCCAGAAATCTAGTATAATTTTAAAAAAACTTGCTAATTACAGTGTAAATGTTTGGTGTACAGAATTTTCTTCTAATGTAAAATCATCTGTGTTTTTAATTTAAATTTCTCATATAAAAATGTTCACTTTGCCTCCTACTAATATATTTTATGACCTGTTATTATAGAACAGTGGCAAATCTAGAATTTTCGTGAGCAAGGGCGCAGGTAGAATAGGCCAGGGGTAATTTCCCGCTAAGTGATTACATTTAGTATAAATTTATCACAGTGCTCAGTTTTATCATGGAATATAACATCTGCATCCCCTCAAAACATATATTTGTAGGTTGGTTCGGAAACACATCGAAGCTATTTGTTAGATAAATTGTTGAAATAATACTATACAAAAATAAAGCATTCCCTCAAGAGGGCGCGTAACGCCCTCTTTATTCGCCATCCATAGACAAATTAGGTTGATACCTCGGCTGGGCAGGAGGTTGGAGCGCCGCTTTCTATGGAAATGGTCACGGGTTCAAATCCCGCTGGGGTCCACTAAACGCAGTGGTTCGGAGCCAGCTTTACCAAAAACTGTAGGTCCCGTCCTTAGAAGTCCACCAGCTCGTTTAGGACGTTAATAACAATTAATTAGATTGGTTCGGAAAGAAATCGAGACTTTTTCTTAGATATTTAAAAAAAATGCTACAAAAATTAAAACATTTTTCATTGGGGGCAAAATGTTCAAAGTTCGTGGGTGTTATCCAGAATTTGGGAGGGTGACACCCCATACAGTGGGATCTCACGGAATCACTGGTTTCAACAAGCGTTACTTCTTCACCAGCTACCATTTCTCCGTTGCATATGGTGATTTCAAAATGTATTTTATAAATTAACTTTCCATAGCATATGATGATAACTCAGCTGTATAAATTCACAAACAGTGAGGTGTCTTGGGAGTAACTTAAGCAACTTCACATTTTGTGTTGATCGGTTTTATCACTAGTTGCTTATTTGTTGGCGTAGCAAACTTTTTACACGTTTAAGGAATACGAAGCATGGCGACCCGAAGCATCACTATAATCCGGAAACGGAAGTGCATAACTGACGCTTTAGTAAAATTAAGGGCTGATTTACATGAAAGCTTGCGTTGCTTACTTTCAGTGCGATTTAGCCCAAATTTTAACAGGTGTCATGTTTACCTTACAATAAAACACGCAATAAAAGACGTGTTTCAATTTGCTACTCACCCAAATCGTACGCAAAGCAAGCAACGCAAGCTTTCATGAAATCCAACCCTAATACAACGAAAAATAATAATGAAACAAACGCGTTAAAATTAAAAAGAGGAAAATTATCAATGCATGTGTTCTCTTCTATTGACTTGTTTAAAAATTGACGTTAAAATCACACCATACTAGTCAAAAAAATCGCACTACACTAACCACCCTTGTAAAAACATTCCTGCTATACAAACAATAAAATAAAACACTGACGGTCATCAAACAATAAATACCTACCAGGAAAAACCAAAATCATGCTAGGAATAGAGCATGAAGAAGGAAAAGAAAACTTATCACAAAAAATAAACTATCCGAAAACAAAAATAATACAAGTCAAAGCAAGTAGCGCACCCTATTGGCGAAATTGAAAAGTAACCATCCAAATGACGTCACTCGACTCAGAGAGAGTGTAGCCATCTTGTGCTCAAAACAGATCAGCACAATTGGATCAAAACTCATTCTGATTGTCGTCTTTCCTTGTTTTCCTAATGCAATACTACTCGAATGCTGCTGAGATGGTCACTTAGATAAGTCCTATTTTTATTTTTCTATCTCCCAGGGTAGGGATGATGACCAGGGCAGGTAGCCTTGAGATGTTATGACGATCATAAAAGAAGAAAAGTGCAAATTTCAGTTCTAAAGGAGGGAAGAGTTAAAAGGCAAACACAGAATTAGGGACGACACGATGACATACTATAAACTTAGGGATGGCACGGTGACAACGTAAAGAAAGCAAGATTAAAAGTGGTTCAAGAAATTGACATCACTGGATTTAAATCTGAAATCAGTTTTCTTCTAGCTTCTTTCATAGAGGACCTCGCAAGCTAATTCGAGTCATCAGATTCAAAAGTGTAATAAGACCATTAAGGGAGGGGACGTCGATGAAGAAAGATGGGGATAATCCCCTTCAGCTCTTCAAATACCACCCTGAAGACAAGTGAGGATGGAGAGAGACCTGACTATACGACCTTGGAGGGCTGTACTTTTTTTTGTTAAAATGGGCACCAAACCCAGGCGTTTAATTTACCCCTATCAGATTTGAACTCGTGACAAGTCACATAAAAAAACATCTTGCTAACGACTTGACCAAAACCGCAGTGTAATGTACTCTAAGGTTTCATTGCTTTTCCATATCTGGATTTTCCCAACGCAAACATGCGTTTTAAAAGTTTTTGCAAAAGATAAATATTATGCTGTTAAAATACAACAGGTAAGAAGAAAACTCGGAGCTTTTAAGGGAAATTGAGTGTATTAAATGCTAATATTTATAGTAATTACACTATTTATTATTATTATTTAAATAATTCTTGGTCATAACGTGTTGTAGAAATATCCTTCTTGAAAAAATTACCGTTGGAATCTCAACATGTATTTACTCTTACAAAATGTTAACAATGTTATAATTGATAATTTGCAAGTTTTAATTCAGTGTGTTTATTAATAGTCATATATTATCATTGTTGAAAGAAATTCAGTTACTACGGAAACTGACTGCGAATAGTTTCGATTGTCCTGCCCGCTCTGTAATTTGGAGGAATCCAAAGGTAAGTAATGCCATTTCAAATTTACATGTTGTTCATATCTTTAACAATTAAAGCACGAAGCAGTCATTTTGAATGTCCCATTAAAATACATAGCAAAACATGTTTTGATATCGATTCTGGTTGTGTTATTTCTTAGATTAGGTAATAATGTTGCAAATCATCCTGAATTGTTGAAGCAGGGGCGGATCCAGGCTGAATATTTTTTGGGGGTCGTTCGTTCGAGCTCAAAACAAGGTAAGAGTGTATTGCAAAAAAAAAAGTCAAACAGCTTTAGAAACGGAAACTCAGCTCTTCTGTAGGATTAACTGATTTAAAAATTGATACTAATGGATTACTACTACTACTACTAATAATAATAATAATAATTATTATTATTTCTTTTTAATCAAGACCTTTTAATTTCTATTCATACGCTAGTTTTTATTGCTTCCTTTTTTTCCTTGCTATTTTCAATTGTACTTGCATGTAAAATGCACGACTAACCTATGTGAATTAGAATTTTTGGAATAACTTTATATTTTAACAAATGCAATACAAACACACTTGATTCACATATAAAAGTACATGTACTTACTAATGTTTGATTAGTTCGTACGACAGATTTACTTGTTTTTCTCGCAAAGCAGTGAATTTATCTACCAGTTTCTCAACATCGATCTTGATTTCACCATGGACATCTATGAGAGCTAGGCCAGTCAATCGATCTGGACTCATCCGACTTCGAATCCAGGTTTTCAACAAACGAAGCGTAGAGAAAGTTATCTTTCTCGTGGCAATGCTCACATCTAAAGTGGTGAGAATGTGAAGGGCAAGATGAATAACAGGATATTGTTCAGAGTCACAAATGAGGAGCGCGTCCAAAGAGATTTATTTCCCTACTTTTCTTCTCTAGCGCGGCGAAACAACGCCAAACGATGCACCTCTTCAGCAAACTCCCTCATGGATTTGTTCGCGAAAGGTGGCAACATTTCAAATATTTCCTTTTGCCTCTCCGTACTTATTTCCTGATGAAACTGAATGTTCTCTGGAAGTAACGATAATAAACTAACGCATTTTAAGTTTTCTTTCGAGAATTTACAATTTATATCTGTCAGGATGTTATCAAGCACAGGAATGTACAGAGAACGACTATAATACTCCTCGGAAGAGTCGGCTGGCACGTTGCTTCGGATGGTTTGTCTTGAACACTGGTGGCTTCACTGAGATTTCTATGGTCGAATCAATTGTTTGCATCATTTCTGTCGCTTCTTGGAAAAGAATACCGAATTCCATTTTTGCATTTCGTCCTTACGAGTTAATGTATCAGGTGGTACACATTCGCTCATCGTTTCTGCTTCGGGAATGATCAAAGTGTGTTTTTGTAATTCATTGGGCAGAGGAGAAAACAAGGTAGATTCTTCTGTAAGGGTCACAAGTCCTGTGACTAATTCTGGTGATCTCATGGAATTCAAGAACTTGAATGCCTTTGACCCTGAAGTATCGTTCCAGGAAGAAATCACTAAAAAGTCATTATGAAACTCTTCATACATGGTAAGAAATTATACGAGAGATCGTACGAGAAATTGTACCGTCTAAAGCGGCCTTAAGTAGTTACTCCAGTATAGTTTACGTAGAGCTCGATGAGCCAAACTATGGACAGCGCGTATGAGAAATTTATAACTCAAACGTATTCGTATAAATAGTATGGGAAATTAATCCGCAAAAATAAAAAAAGTAAATATGCCGCAAATTGATCAGAATTCAATTAAATCAAAAAAGCACGACCTTTTTAACTACAGAACGGAGGAAATTTCAAGATATTTAGAAAATATGAGAGGACAAGATGAGAAAGAGGACATGCCATCCGAAAGCAGGACGACTACAGAAGAATCTAGGTAATCCGACCTCCGATGTTTCGACTTCTCGCATAATCCGACCATGACGAAGGCTTAGGAATGTTGGTGGATGTATGTACTTATCCTTTAAATACTACGTACATACATTGAGTCACTTAGCTGGTGATACTTAACAAGTGCCTAATTCTGATTCTTTGCTTTACGAGCAGCCTATTCATTGTTAAAGCAGTGATTTTTGGCAAGGTGTAAGTTGAGTTTTCCATAATTATCAAATGGATTTCTTTGAACTTTACTATGCTGCAGTAAATATGTTTGCTCTTCTGATAATCATCCGACCATTCTTGCGTTCCGGCCATGCCCTCAGTCTTATAGGTTCTACTGTACTGTACGTATATAACTGCTTCATGCAGATTGTGGATTACAGAGAGACGGTGCCAAAAGCAGTAGTTGATTGAGATGAATTAGACCATCGTTCAATGGGACAGAATCCCCAAAACGTGGCCAAAATTAAGAAAAGGGTTAGAACGCGTGAAATATAGTTCATTATGTTTTGTTGATGAGTCAAAATGATGAAAAGTAACAGTGAAATAGTCGTAATTATGTAAGTTCTTTATCACATGTCATCGTTTAGAAATCACGGTCGACTTCCCTATCTTGGACACTTTCGCCTGACCTTCTAATGTTTAAAAATGTATCACTGTCTGCCATTTCAGCACATTTGATGAGGCCCAATACATCAGGAAGAAAGTGTTTGTGTTCTGTGAGGTGGAGGGACGAGACTTGATAAGATGATCACCTAAACCAATAAAAAAATGAACAATGTCTTCATTTATGGAGGATCTATAAACGAGTTCGCCTGAAACACTTCAAGTCCTTATGTCTACGTTTTTCGGTAATTGACCTATCTGAAGAAGTGCGTTTGACATAATGGTAGATCAATGGATTAGAACCTGTTGCACACTAGCCGGTATGTAGAACCAACGATACATCTCGACAAAGAGTTTTGTGGTTCATTCACGTACTGATCAAATGCAGCCGCATTTATGCCATGCCCGGAAGACATGCCCTGTACAGTAACTGCGAATAGACGAAATTCCTCATTAAGACCAGTAACTTTTGCCGATTTTTTTTGTAAGATCGCCGAACTACGTTGCCATCATTTGCCTTTCTGCTTGCTCCCGGTTTCACGTAGTCAATAAGTAAATCGAACTTTTCTCTGAATTGGTTTTGTACACTTTTATTTCGTGAAGCGTAGATAAATATTATTGTAGGATATCAGCCTTTTTCACTTTTATAGCTTGGAGAATATTCATCTCCTTCGGGGCTGCTTTACAAATTTTGTCCAGCCAGTCGGCATTTCTGCGTCTTCCACATGATTAAAGTTTTTCAAATGCTCCGTATTTTTAATGTAAACTCGATATATCTCGTGTTTTACATTATTTCTGTCATCTTCTGGAAGTTACTCCACAACACTGTCTGGATTTGGCACTTCGTCACGTGCCGACATTTCAGGGATAAATAACTATCATATTTTTCTTTTCATATGACGAAAATTTCTATTTGCGTAATGTTTTTATCCATTGCAACTCTACACGTCTGGCTGGGGATACATCAACAATGTAATCGCTTTTGCATTGCCTTATTACCTACACACTCACCTAATCACAAAGGTTTTCGATTTTCAGAAGTTTATTTTTGACATTTGGGCCACGTTTTCAGGATTCTGTTCCTCTGTGCAAAGGCATCATTTGCTGGAGGTGCTCAGTAAGGATAATTGTCTGTATTAATCCTCTTACTATTATTGTTATGAAAGATTACCTACTCCTGTTTAAAGACATTGTCCCTTGCATAAACAGATTTTGTATTGAGTGACCTCCACTAAAATTAAATAAATGAGAAGCAGTCCTTAACCTTTGGTTGTAGGAAACATCTCCAATTCCCTCGGTTATATTTCATTTTAGAAGTTCAGGGCAAAGGAAAATATAATCTTGATAAGATCATTACCTGAGATACATTTGCAGCGAATAACAAGCGTCAATGCTTATATTAAAGAATTTCCCTTCTGCACTTGAGTTGGAATAGTCTAAAAAAACGTTGAAAATTATTGCATAAGATTTTATTTTCTTCCACTGATTGAAGGTAGAACTAGCACGAAACAAAATTAAAAAAAAACATTTTGACAGTTCGTAGTCGGCACAGCATTTGATACTGCTGAACAGTTAAAAGAACATATACAGACACACCGAATTGAACTAAGGGAGTCAACTCATACAGTTGAGAAAGCAAAGTCAATATTACAAGAAATAACAGGTTTACAGTGACAGGCGTTCTTCAGAATTAGCCTATCATGAGAATCAAGAATGATAGTATACTTATTAATTTGAACTTCTTTGTTGAGAAATTCAAAAGAGCGATTTACGAAGCGTACAATGGATGAGATTTCAGGTTTGCGACATATTTGCTAAGAATTTGTGAAATATTTCAGAGATGCCCATTCTCCAGTCGGACATGATCTTGATAAAGAAAAAAAATAGACAATAACATTTAAAATTAATGACATTTGAAATATAAAATTCACTCGATTATCCCATCAGTGAGATATGATCACAGGAAAGTTTATATTGGCTAAGAAGTCCAAGACCAGTGTTGGCGCATTATGTAGAGCATTATCGTGATGAAGTGTACAGAGACCAACGTTTTCAACGAACAGCATCCTCTAATCCCTGTAAAAATGTTTAGTGATAGATCGACTCAGAGACAGAAATTCATGTACTACTCCGTCACTGTACTACAAAAAGTCAGCATGCCTTTCACATGGGAGGGGTCTTTATCTGCATTCTTTAGTTTTATCCTCATCAGCGTCCAACTGAGTTTCTTTTTAATCCTCTTCATCATCAACCCGTTTCTATTCTTCCAAGTATAGTTTCATGGCAGATATGAACCTGTCTCCCTCTGCAACTGAATTTCAGCAGGTTTAAACCTTTGGGCATAAGACTTTGTTTCTACTCTTTTATGCGTCCTGGTGACCCGCCAAAGACCTTACCAGATGCATTGTTAAATATTAAATTTTGAAATCTCTTTTTCTTTCTATTCCTTTCTTAAATTTCTTGTTTATTCTATGTTCTTTCACCTTTCCTAAAGACCTAAGAGACCAGTGTGAGTTAAAGGGAAGGAGGTCCGTCGCCGGTCCCTTATAAAACCCTTTAACTGTGATCGCTGAGTGGAGGTCCCGGCGGCGAGGGTCATGGAGTCTTCTGGGGTAAAGAGTTCCGGAGGTAAAATAGCCCCCCATTCGGATCTCCGGCGGGGGGCTGCTCCAGGGGACTCTATGAACAAGGTTATAAACAATGACGGCTCGTTGCCTTCCACCAGCCAAGGCAGTCGGGAGCCTGATCCTTACGAAAAAAAGTTGAGACAGGAGATAGCTGAGTTGAAGAACAACATTGGCGTGAGGGAGTTTTCCCATCGTATTATGGAGAACACAATCCAGCAGCTCGAGTCAGAAATTCAGTCCGTTGACCTGACGAGAAGGTCCCCTCAAAAGCATCCCCCGAAAATGACTCGTCCTACTCCTCGAGCATTAGATAATTTGGAGACAGAGAAATTGAAGAGAGAAGAGTTACAGAGCCTGAAAAGTGATTTAAGGTACTTAAATACAGAATTGTATTACTACCTACTTAAGAACGGAAGATTAACTCAGAAAGAAGACAGAGAGTTAAACCCTAACAGGATGGATGAGGGGAAAGTACCCGAGAGGAAAGACGAGGAGGAGGAGGAAGAAGGGAAAGTAACCGAAAATAAAGACGAGGAAGAAGGGGAACTAACCCAGGAGGAAGAAGTAGCAGAAGCACAAAAACACAGAGGAATAAAATGGAAGAAGGTGGCTATGGTGACAGCTACATATGGTTTATGGCTGTGGTTGAATTTGTGAGAAGAAAAGAAAAGCGCTGGAATAGTCAAGAGGAGATAGGAGGACTACTGTAGAAAGAATTGTGTTTCTTAAATTTTGAAACAATCGATAACTCTTGATGGAGTGGTCTGTGATCAGCGGGGAGCACTTACTGGTTGTATTCGTTATGGAAGCTCAGTTGCGGTAAGACACCAAGTTGTTGAACTACTAAACATTTCGTTGTACCCGACCAAGATCTATGTGTAAGCGAGATTTTTGCATACCTACAGCACGAATAGTGATTCCTAGCAGCATCTGAAGAATATTAAAGGGCATTCATGAAATCCTCATTCCGCATTCTGTAACAACATCTTTGATCCTAGTAAATTTTGACATTGTGTCCACAATGGCGCATCAATGGTTGGAGAAGACATGTCAGGTGTTTAACTTAACAAAATGTCGGGCTGCATATTGCACTGAGAATATGTCAGTATTCCACTCAGGTGTGCTGGGTTGCTGACTGGTAATTAAAACGATAGAAGACTACGTCGTTCGATAACAGGAATAGAGCTCAAAGACACGTCGATTATCACTCATATGATAATATATCTGTTGCTAGTCAAGTTATTACTGGCGGATATTCAGATCAGTTCAGGTGTACGTAAATGCTCATAATTTTGTTATACTGCAAGGATGAAGTACGAAAGGACTTTATATGAAACCAAAAGGGATTCTATACATGATAGTGGAAATAGAAAGAAATTAACTGAAACGGAAGAAATCGCACCAACCATTTAAAAGTTAAAGAAAGAATGAGAACCATATTGAGATTATCAGAAGATTGTACAGAGAGAGATAAAATTTGTAAAGCTTAATAAGAGGAATTTCTGGTTACGTTTTTGACAACAGAGTGAAAATATTGTCACATCTTATAATGGTCTTCTGTTCGGCGCGCCAGACGTGAAGCAAGACCCGCAAGACCCTTCTATATCAAGGCTATTCAGGTCCGGAAGGATTTCGCTCCACGCCAAAGGGTTGGCCTCAGAATGGTACGGCTCGATTGGTGCAGAATGGTTAGTCTGAGACGCTCCAAATGAAGACCCGAAGGGAAAAGAAACAAGATTCCGATCGGAAAACACAAGCAAAAGAAATCTCCAAAAGGACTACTTGATACCTGAAGAAGCAGTCTAGTGGAATGATGATATTACTTACGAAACAACAACTTTCCTTCTTCTACCACGGTTCGAATGCAAGAGTTTAGAATGGAACCG
>JAGDQP010024544.1:0-27842 GCA_022664845.1 Lepisma saccharinum | reverse complement strand
TATATATATATAAAAAATGTTTACCCACCTGAAAATTTAGCGTTACATCCCTGCTTGGGGGCAGTCTTGAATGAATGTTCGTTAAAATTAGACAAAAGGGAAAGAAAATCATGAACTTCCACCTCTTTTTTTCTATTTAAGTAAGGGAGGTGGAAGGTATAAAATCACCCCCTGACGTCCTCGCTCACTTCTCCCGAAAGTCTTGCCTTCTTATAAGTTAATAATGAATGACTAGCCCATATTTGAATGTTTGACAGTAATACCTTCGTTAACACAATTGACTTTATCTCTTGTACTCACAAACATTATCAGCTAAAACTATAATTTTTTGCAGTGGTATTCATAAAACAAATCTTTTTATTAAATTTATTCATTTTTGTTGGTATACTCACATTTTGGAATAATATAACAGGCATTCCACGTAAACATGAACATACAGACAGAATGTTTGAAATATATATAGTTCGTTCATTTTGTATATACATTAAGTTGCCATACGTCCGTATTTTGTAGGACAGCGTGTACTTTAAAGTCTCTGTCCGTGTCTGTAGCGTACTTTTCAAAAATTAAAGAAGTGTCCGTACTTTTCACTTAATAAGTTGTTGCCCATATATTTCCACAAATACATATCACACCATTTATGTAGGTTTTTGCGTTACACACAAATGGAAATTGCTCATACAGCATTAAACTGTGGTATTGCCTATTATTTGTTATTGCCTGGCAATGTTTTAGAAATACAAAATAATGTATTGAAGCGGGCAAATCCACAAGATGCTCCAACCTTGGCAATTAAGAAGATTCAAATGTAAAAATTAACGTGTGTATTTTATGGTTGTGTCGCAAGTTTCGGTGTTTCATTCTAATAGTTTTTAAAGCAATGTTTCTGAAGGTGGGGGGTCGCGAGCTGTGTGCAAGGGGGTCGGGAAGGGAGGTGAAAAAAAATAAACTTCACTTGAAACTTACATATTTTACAGTGTAATTTGCTGATTAGTTTTTCGGTATTACAATTAGGATATTTATTATCAAATACTACAAATCAGCGATCATGTTTTAAAATGGAAAGGAAATATTAGACAAAATAAAAAAATCAAAAGGAATTGCACGTTATGGAAGATTGCACAATTGTCTAAGTTTAAGATTAATGCAAAATCTGAGCACGTTTTGATTTAATCATTTTTTTAATTTTTTTTAATAGGTTCAATTTTCGAGACATACATAAGCAGGTTCTGATGACGTAGTCTCTCAAGCGAACTCAATTTTACATCTCTAGCTGCTTGCAGGTCAAATTTTTCTTGGAAGGTTGCACTTTTACGTGATTGTCAATTCCCAAGTTACTACCACCACTTTATCGTACTTAATGCGGAGAAAGACGCAGTTATACGTCGAAAGTTAGATACCCAACTCTATCGCAATTACTGTGTTTTTAAAATACGAGTGTTCCATAACTCCTGTCTCCTTTTTTATTTCCAATTTTAGGACAGAAGGAATTAACGTTTTACGCTGAAATTTTGCAAGCACCTGATGGAAGTATGCAACAAATTCAATACGGAGCAAAAACTACGCAAGTGATGCTTTTCGTATGTGAAATCAGTGTTAAAATACTGGCAGTCAGGTAAAACTGAAAATGAACCAAATATTGCTGGAAGCAATTTAATACTAGATTTCCCATAGCCCATGACCTGTATAAGTATAACTCACCAATCGCAAATGCCGGTCGGGTGGCCGAGCGGTCTGCGGCGGTAGACCATCGACTCGAAGGTTCCGGGTTCGAGTGCCGGCAGAGGCATGGATGTGGGTTTTAACAGCTAAAGGATAATCGTGACGGGCCGAAGTCCAAAGTTACTAGGCTGGCCCATATAAAATTAAAGTTTTCCATAATGCTGTTACCGCCTATAAAATTCATTTTATCTTATCTGTAATTTCGCAGAGTTTGGCCCAACAATGTATTTCACTCGGAATCATATCCATGTAACACCCATTACACCAATCATTTTATTAGGAGTAACTTGTGGAATAATGTGTTTCAAATAGATTTTAACATTTAATAGCAGCCTATAAAACAAAAGAAAATAGTGTTGTTTTAGGACAGTTCTACAAACCTTGACAGAATAAGTAAATTAAAATAGCAATTTGAATCTATCTAATTAGATGTAACACCCGTTACTATGGAATGACTGACAAATTAAACACTTTGGATTTGTTTTCTAACCTGCATAGTTAAAATATGCAATTAAGAAAATTCAGATTTAAAGAACAGTTCGTGAAAAATAATTCTTACTAGGGATGACCAAACGGAACCAGATATTGGGATCCGAGTTTCGGATATCCGGGGCATCGACGCATCATCCTATTACATTTGTATTTTGGGGGGTGTTTTTTTTTTTGCTACCATATAATGCCTTCTTTCGTTTTTTTTAACTCTTCATTTTGGAGTGTTGAGAGAGAGAGAGAGAGAGAGAGAGAAAGAAATAAAGAAATGGCTGAGTTGCACATGGTTTGCTAGAGTAGTGGTTTTGAAACGAGTCATATAATATTCGGTCACTAATACATATAATTATATTGCAGTGTCACAAGGAAAACAAATTAATAATCGACAGCACTTCTTGTCTCTTCTAGCCCCACCCGTCCCATCATCAATCAACTGTATCCACATGTGATCCTACGCTTTGCCTTGTGACGTGGTTATCGGTCACTACGCAATAAACATTGCTTTGGAAAAAGGAAACAAAAACATGTTCTACCCCCCTCCCGTCTTAAGCATGCAGGGATGAAAAAAATACGAACTCCTTTCCCAGATACATTTGCTTTGATAACACATGTACTTTAGAAAATAATAAAGGGCGTTAAACAATGTTCCTTGTAACAATCAATAAGAATCAAATACACAACTGTCTCAATATATATATATATATATATATATATATATAAATCGAGCTTCAGATACATTGAATTTAATTGGCTTTATTTATAGCCTTTTGTCATTTTCGGCTCAGACCGGGATGAGGGAGGCAGAGGATGGGAAAAGTATTGGCCAGAGCCTTTTATAATTTACCAACCCGGCATCGCAGTTTCAGATGCATCATAATAACAAAGTCCGGGGTTTTTGAATTTGCGACCGAAATCGCACGAATCCATTGAACAGGATATACGCATCCTTTTGGACTTGGATCTGGCCATCGCTACTTCTTACACCTTGAAGAAACTGAATATACCGATTCCGGTGAATGTAGTTTAGTATTACTAAAAGAATTCTATAATTATTTAAAATAAGTAGCAGTAATTATATTATTTATTTAATAATCTCCAGACACCATATTGACAATTTTACGCTGGGTATATGTGTTTTTAAAGACCGGGAAAAAACGGAACTTTTTTGGGAAAAAAGGGAAAAATTGCTTTTTTTCACGAGTCAAAAAAAAATCACTGGTTTTATTATTATTATTTGCTTTTGTGGCTTTCATAAACTTTAGTTAATAATTTAGCGAATGTAATGTATTTCAAGGCTTTAAGAACTTCTTAACGATTCGTAAATTCTAATAAAGATTTGTGGGATTCACCCATTACGCTTTTGGGTGAGTAGGGCCTATTTACCGTACTTTCATAAAAGCCACCTATTCTGGGGTTTTCGTAAAATATATGTATGAAAAGTTTGCGATTAGCGATGTTGTTAAGATTTAGGAAGAAATTTAAGTTTTCCGCTGTATTAGACTGTCCCGTCGCAATGCCATATATGACATTGGCTGAAACCTGGAATCCATTAAAAACACATTTATGAACACAATTTTGTTTCTGCAGTTCCAATACAAATTTTATTGTTCTAAATGTATATATGTACCAAAAATTAACATTTTAACTATTTATTAATAATAAAAGAATGTTAGCTGCCCCAGATTGAAAAAAAAAAACGATTTTTTTTCAAAGTTGCTCGAAAAATAAAAAAAAAAGTTTCCTGTTATTTTCCGACATTAAATTTTTCCATTTTTTTAAAACACTAGTGTTTGTATATTTCGAATGTTAATTATTTTGAATTAATTTTATTCATTGATTGTATTTAGGAATAAGTATTTTGTCCTTTTAAATTTAAAAAATATTCCCTCTTATGGATGAGGCTATGCCACTCAAATGCTTTATTAAAAGATTTATGTAAAGCTCCAACTAGTAACGTAAAAGAGATGCAACATTTAGGTTATCTATGTGTTTGATACTCAAGTGAGAATTGTCTCGTGAAAATACATCTTCACCTCGAGTCACAGGCAAGAAGAATTAGCACAGAATGATCACATGATTGACTGTGTGATTGCTTCCACACGAACCTTCGATTGAAAAGTGTTACGGGAATTCATTCTAAGCATAACTTATGATAAAGATTATTAGTGATGAGAACAAGAACATCCAGACTATCCCTAAAGACTGATTTGATAACGTAACCTAATTGAACTTAAGAACCTGTACTTCCTTTCGCACATAAGTTCTCATAGAAACCTTCTTCGAGTAGAGACAATAAGTGACATAGAAATAAGACTTATATCTTCCCTTCGCGCGCTCGACTTGACTCACTTCAGCTTCGTTACTCGTATAAGTTGAATCTCTTCGTAAAATTACATCATTGACTTCAAATCCATTATTAAACTCTTAGTGAAAATTATAGACTTTGAAATGAAATACGAGTAGTTCAAACACGTTTGAACATTTAGAACAGTGAAAGTGTTATTTCAGTTCTTACTTCGAAGTGCTAGTTAGAACTTACATCAACACAGAACATCTAAATTCTCAGAGGTACGTTGCTCTCTCTTATGTTAATGATTTGGCATTTGTTTTATTTGAATCTTCCTTAAAAGTTGGATCTAAATAACTTACTGTATAACGAGCTAGCGAGATAACTAACTGGCTACATCTGAATACGAAGTTTAAAAACTAAACTTAAATCTAAATTGTATTAATAGATTTTATTTCATTGCGTTTGCCGATTTTAGCATAATGTATTTGAGATTTGAGTGGCCTTCTTATTCCAATGACGGAGAGGCATGTTGATGTCTCAAGTGTAATTCATATTTATTGTAAATAATTGAGCTACGTTGTAAATAAAATGTATGTATATAAGTGCTAATAACTTTCTAATTGTATTAGCACTTCATGCCTCCACAGTACAGAAGTCGTCGAGTGCTTAGTTTAAGGTACCATCACTTCCGTTCCTTCCTCCTCCTCTCGCAACGCCTAAAGATACGAAAGATTTCAGTTAGAGATAGAGGTGTTCAGCACCTTATTTCTATATTTTATTGGAGGAAGTCAGTCGTTTATTATTAGTATATTACCAGTAAAACATAGGATTTGGGAAGGAATAGGTCCTGGTCCTATTTCTTGGTACCATTCCAGCATTTGCCTGTTGTGACCAGCGTTGGAATGTTTAAAAAAACAAAACGTTTTAAACAGAGCGGATTGTTAAAACATTTTGTGCATTTATTTTTAACGATATTTTTAAGCCGTTTTTAAAACATGTTTATTTTATTTTTCTTCTTTGAGAGAATCATATTATTTTTAAGAGTACGAGAGTATTACTTTAGTTCTATATTTACCAATAAAACATATGCAATTTGACCTGTGTGAAGGCTAGTTTCCAAAATAATCAGTAGAATGGAGACGCAAACCTACAGGCGGAGACTTAAAATGTGTTGTTTTGTTTGTTCTTTATCGTTTGAATGCTAAAAGCAGAAAATATTAATTCCCTATCAATAACTTGAAACAAGATGTTCATATTTCAATTCTTTCTTTTTTATTTATGGTGAGAAACTACCAGGAAAACAAAAATTTCATCGGCATGTATTTACTTCTATGATTACATTGCTCTATCTCTTTTTTATATTTATGAGTAAAGGGACAGTAGTGAGTAACTGTGCAGATTTGCTAATCATTTCTTATTTGGTGCTTGGAGCGTTAGTGGGGGAGACAGGGGGACCTCACGTGAAACCCTCTTCTCCCCTGATCCATCGGGACTAACTTTTTCTCATTCATTAAGGTCTAAATAAAATTTATAGCGATGTTCACGAAAAAGGAAATTTGTTTAAGACCATAATGGTGGTCAATTTTGGTCGAAACTGGAAAAGAATATTTTTCGCAATTATTTTCTATGAGCTCCAACGTACACTCCCTGATCTTTCGTGACCAATGTTATATTTCCTTATGGTATAAATAAAATTTGGAGCGATATTCTGAAAAGAAAACTGACTTTAGACCAAAATGGTAGTCATTTCTGATCAAAAATTGGTCAAAGACGATTAAAAAAAAAAACAAAAAAAAAAACACACACACACACACACTTGAGTGAAAAGAAAATATTTAAACGCACTTGAACTTCAAAACTGCCAGTGTCTTCACCTACAGAAATGGTAGTTATGCCATGAAAGACCCCCAAAATTGTGAGCCTGAGGAAAATTTATAAACTAGATTGCGGAGGGTATCGAATGAAAGATTTTTCCCACTGAATACAATTTTGAATTATATTCTTCAGAAAAATTAAGAATTCGAAATTTATAGCAAAGTTTTTTTAAAAGATGAAACTGCCTATAATCAATATTGCAAGCATTTTCAATCGAAAATGGGTCAAAACTCATTTTTTTTTTTAAAGAAAAAGAGTTTTCTGTGTTAAAGAAAAGATTTATACCCACTTCATCGCTTCCGATTTCATCATTTCTCGAAAAGGGGTCGTAGTTTGTCCCACTTCATCGCTCGTGATGACGAAAATTGTTTTTCCTGGTTATAAACTCCCATTTCATTGCTCGTAAAATTCTTTTATTTTTTACTGTTTCAGTATTCTCTTAATTATTTTCTCCATTAAATAACTTAATCATTATGGCAATTTGTAATACTATTTATTATATTTAGATAATAATTTTCTATCGTAAGTGTACCCAAAGTAAAGTAAAGTGCACCCAAATACTTCTCTGTTTAGCAGCCTTGAACTTCCAACATATAGTAAATAAAAACTCGACCTTTCCACATAAATTATGAACAACTAAATGTCTCTTGAAATATTAACATCCTACTGCTTCAAAATACAATACAATACTTTATTGGGAATTTTAGCATAGACTAAACCTATTATTTAGTTTATGATTATGGTAGGCCCTGTGTCAATTTCTATTGCAATAGTGAGTGTACAAAAACTACGGAAGGAACGTCAGATACACTTTAACTCCAGAAGATGCTATATAATTTCCTGTAGAGCTACTTCATTTTAATTTTCTGCATATCTTTATTTCACATCATAAAAACACATCTTATCCGAGGCTTGAGATACCCAAAATCAAACTGTATAGTGAATGGCCTATCGAATAAATCTACTTCTTTTGTTTAGTAATATTTTGATACTCAATAAAAGAAATGCTCTGACAATTTGTTATTTTTGGAGCTCAAAATATTATTAGTTAATATTTTCAGTGTTAAGAGGATAAATAAGTACACAAGTTTTGTTTTACAAAATTTGCCGGTTAAAAAATAAAGTTAAAATTTGCCGCTCTAGGCTGCAGTCTACTCACGTCAGCCTATTTAGAAATCCAGCCCTGATCACAACACAGCAAATGGGTTTAAAAGGGTTTCAACTGGAGCGCTTCTTGCAAAATCATTTTTCGTAGTGCATCATAAAGTGTCCACTTTTTCGCTTAATTTCGTTACACCAGAAGTTGTTTACGATAAACAAATAAATAGAGTAATTTAATTTCATGCTAGTCAAGCACCTTAATCTATTATTTTTTCTTTTACCTTCTCAAGTTCTCTGATTGGAAAATGGAGGGAGTTCAGTTTATTAATAGCATGAGAGGAAAAATATTGTTGGTTTACGAAGGTTAGAAGTTCAATCAGAAAAAAATCAGAAAAGATGGTTCGGGCTATTGGCAATGTGTGCATGAATGTGTCAGACCCATGCAGGGGCAGCGCTACTATAAATGGTAATGAGGTTATTCATAAACAGGCACATTCTTGCGTTCCCGATGGTTCTGCAATTGAAGTTGACATTACAAACATTGCAAGTCATCGCTTCGTAGAATCGGGATTAGTTACCAGAGAAACTGCTGGTTTATTATTATTTTTTTCTTTATTTTGTTACATACTTCACATTTGCAGCTGCTGATTTGTTTACTTTTTCTTTATTTTGTTATATATTTCACTTTTGCAACTGTTTATTTGTTTCGAGCTAGTTTCTTTCCTCGGAGCGATGAAATGGGGTTCGTAACCAGGAAAAGCCACATTCGCTATCACGAGCGATGAAGTGGGACAAACCACACCCTTTTTCGAGAAGCAACGAAGCGGGACGACACCAAAGAAAATAGCCCTTAGGTTGAAGGAAACAAATAAAACTCACTAAACTTCAAACCCGGCACTGCGTTACTTGTTTTTGGCCCAAAGAAATGCTAATTTGCGATAACGGCTGCTAAAAATTAGAAACCTTTTGGCCTGAAGAAGAGGTATTGAACCTCGAGACCTGAAACATGAAGTTTATGAGTAGGGGGTATCAAATGAGTGGATATCCGACAGAATATGATTACTTTATTTGAATATGTTATTGTAAAAAGGGAGGTGAGTCACTTTTTGGTGGTTTTGAGCTATTGTTTGTTTCAGGCTCTGGCGCTAGACCCATGTTTTGCATCACAAATGGTCCAAATCCAACTACCAGAAAAGTAGCACAATATCCTCCCACCCCCACACAAAACTATACTTTATATCCTTACTGTGTTAGAGAAGATCGTTTTTGTCGTTCTTCTCGAAACTTTATAAATGTGATTCGGATCCCTTTTAACAATAACATATTCATTAGAAAAATATAAGTTAAAAAGGATTTTTAAAAAGACGGTTTTTTAAAAAAATCCTTTTTTTATATTTTTTATGTATAATAGATGAATATTAAACTCCTGCGAAATAGGGAACCCAAACTTCACACAATAGATGCGGCGTTGCGTGCATTTAAGGATAATTTACAATTATTTAATTAATTAATTATAGTTAACTGGATTATTCTGTCGTATATCTAATGATTTAATATTGAATTCTATCGGAAGCCAGCAAGTTTACAAAATTTCAAAGAAAGAGGATGATGGCAAGTGAGTTAAAATCAATTACAACATTTGTACCAGCAAGTTAATATAAAGCGTGTAAAAAGATACCAAAAATGAAACTGCTTAGAAATGGAAAAACTAATTTTTATTTTTATTTTAGTTTCATTTTAGTATAAATTTAAAATCCCAAAATTATTTTCTGAAAAAATAAGTCATATTCGTATTCAGTCGGAGAAATTCTTTTATTTTATGCTCCATAATATGACACACTTAAGAAAATATTAATTTTTCTTTGCCCCCTTTCTGGCCTCCAGGGCCCCAATTTTGCGGGATGGTTATGATATTATTACAATTTCCTTAGGCCAAAATAAGTAACGAAGTGCCTATTTTCAAGTCAGATTGTTTTGTCTCAACATGGTTTCCTTTCTTTTTTTAAAAAAAAAAGTCCAAAAAGATGATCTTTGACCAATTTTCAACCAAAAATGAACACCCTTTTAGTTTTTAAGCAGTTTAATTTTTGCTACCCCTGAAGTCCCTTTTTGAAGAGAATAAATAACCCATATTAATATTCAGTCCAAAAATTCCTTTCATTTGATACTTCATGCAACCTACTTTAACCCTATAAGCTTCCATTTTTCTGTTCCCCGTGTTTGGACGTTCAGACTCCCTGTTTTGCTAGGCGTTTATCGTTTAATTACCATTTCTGCTGATTTTGCATTTTAAATAAAGTTTTAAATATTTTTCTCTAAACTGAAGTACTTTTTGAAAAGAGAAGAAAAGTAAAATACGTCTGTGACAAAATTTCCACCAAAAATGGCTGCCATTTTGGTAAAAGGTCAATTTGGGGGGAGGGGGCATTGTTACAATTTCTTTATATCATAAGGAATAATATAAAATTTGTCCCGAGAGATCAAGCGGTGTCCATGGGGGCTCATTGAAATAAATTACAAAAAATAGTCTTTTGATCAATTTTCGAACCAAAAATGGACGGCATTATGTAAGATCAGTTTTCGTTTTTGGGAACATCGTTAAAATTTGTATGTAGACCCAAAATAATAAGAAAATATTATCCCAATAGATCAGGGGAGCGCACGTGGGGTCCCTTTTGCTCCCTTATAATTGACGTCGGGTGGTAGATCTTATTAGGTACTCTGCTTCTTTACTGTTCGTTCTTAGACTCATTATCAGTGGGGTGCACAAGAAGAAAAGCGGATTTAATCTGGACACAATTTGTTAAAGTTAATCCTTCCGAAAATAATGAAACGGTTAAGGCAAATGCAGACTGTGTAAAGAGAAAATGGCAAGCCTTGTTGCCCAAATAATAAGAGAATATTTCAAGAAGTGTAATTCAAATCCCGGCCAGGCCCCTGGATAATTTTTTTCAGTGTTCCCATGCCTGGGGCTGTGAGGTATACTCAGCCTTCTATCAAATTGAGTACCACTATGTCCTTTGTATTCCTGAACACTTTGGGAGCTAAAGACAGCTGAGCGTGGGACTGATGACCCCATCTCACTTCGTGGTGTTGGTCGAGAATATCTGGGGAGCTACTTCCGTTCACGCCACGTGCACCGGATATACCGTTACTTTTTACCTTTTATATAATAAAAAACTTCGTCATTGAATTTTTAAAAATTCATCAAATATACTAGAATAGAACCTACAATTTCTAGTAAGTGTTTCTGAATAGACCGAAAGCGCGATTGAAACGTTATAGAGGCTAAGCCGTTGAAGTACCTCCCTACCAAGTTTTTTTTTTTTTTTTTTAGAAAACCTTTAAAACGCTTTAATCACGTTTTTACAGTTTATAAAAGTCGTGTCTGAAACTTGGTAAACACTTATTAAAACACGTTCTTTTTTTTCAACGTTGTGACGAAGGAAAACCAGGAGAAAGTTCAGTCAGGATGGTCGGCACTCGGCACCGGGAATCGAACACTCAACAAACTGCTCTAACTTGTTGAAATATACAGTAACAGATAGATTGTTCGAAATACACAGATAAAAATGCAGTGTATTTCAGTTAAATTATCGACTTGGGACGTTTTCTTTCCTCGCACTTCTAAAAAATTCCAAATCTGATTGTTTTTGTAAATAAAGCAATTTAGGAGGGGGCCTATTGCTTGCAAGTTACTTGATTGGAAATTCTTCTTAGTGTATGACAAATACATATTTCCTAATTTTTACCTCACAAAATAACCTAGTAGCTGATATTTTAAGACAAAATTCGCGGTGGAAAAATTACCTAAGTCCATTATATAGTCAGCATTATGATCAAACAATCATTTACCGGACGATAAAGAGAATTTATCATCAATTACCGGAAAATCATTTCCTACTGAAATGTATTGAATCATAATATAATTGCGATGCAATTATACAGTATGTACCGATAAGAAACAGACAGTTTCTTAAGATTTCCTAATATTTTTAATTCAGTAAAATTAAAACCTATATTTTATGCAACTAAGAACACAATTCTCGTTTTTTTTCACTACCCACACCTATCCTTTCAAGGGAAAAGATCCCAGCCAATAGCATTGCACAGAGCTTATAACGAAGCATCCTATTGGCTGATTAGCCGTTCACTTTTCAACAGTAGAAAATTGAACAAATGATTTTAATTTCGGTTCCCCCTCCGTATTGGTAGCCTATAAAATTAATAATAATTCGTCACTTCTGAGTCATTCACGCCGCCCTTTCACTTTTGCGTCGTTCCGTTGATCTGAAAGCGTGTTGTGTTTGAGCTCTACCTAGTGTTTGTGTGTGTGTACAGAGAACAATGGCTGAGGTGATTAAAATAGCCGAGCTACTTCATCCAGACTGGGAACATTATCCTCATAATAAGAGTTTCGGTTGGACAAGAAATCACGAGAAACTTTATGTTTCCCTGATGCGTAAAGTGTTTGAGGGACTAATATCGTCTCCTTATTACAAAACTTGTTTACAGTACGAACATTTTTCACGCAAAGCTCGTTACTTTGGTGTTGCTTTTCTACCCGGGCCTCAATTTTACGACGAAAATAGTGATGTGATATCTGATCCAGATATTAATTTTATTACTTCTTTGGTGAACAAACTGTCTATAAGTGATGATGCGACCCCGAGAAGTGACTGTACTATTGTTGTGGAGGACATTCCTGAAGATCTTCGATTGGTTGAAGTTAAAGTGTCTGTGAAAAAGTCTAGGAATAGTTGTAAGTCAGCACGCTATTCTGCGGCAAGAGGAAAGTCATCTACGGTAAAGTTTCAAAGCAGAATCTTTAGGTCGCGTCGTATCCCAAGGCAACGTGAACCGTCGCGTACTTGGAGACCAATTTATTGCTTTTCCTGTGGTTCATTGGATCATATTTCAGTGATGTGTTCATCCACTTTAGACAAGAACGGAGAACAGGGTAGTCGTACTTTCTGGTGTGGGTACTGTTTCACCAGTGGGCATGAAGACTCCGTTTGCTATAGATCCTCTCCGTGTGATGTGTGTGGTGAGAACGTGTTCTTCCTTGGGCATTCTGTACATCGACCATGTTCTTGCATGGCTTAATTAACATCAATATTGAGGTGAGTGTTCAGATTATTACGGATGTTTATGTAACGTATTGGTATTGTATATTTTCCAAAGTAATTTTTAATTTAGTGAATAGGTGTTGCCAGATAAAGACATAAATCTTGAGTTCGTTTCAGGGTTTCCATTGCTTTATACGCGTAAGATTTGAAAGCGGGTTTATGTATGTTCGTGAATTGCGGGTTAAAACATTTTTCTACTTACCCGAAGAATTTGTCTGTGGTGCATTTCAACGCTATTTTCTGTACCATCAGTTGGGTAATTAGTGATGGTACATATCGCTGCCTCCTCCCTCATATCATTATACTTTTAAAACTCAATTAATTTGTGTTTACCTTTTATTTATGACTAAAGATTAGATTTGATCAGGTTAGTTCATCCTAAAAATATGAAATAGAAATGAACAAGAGCAGACCAGTGTTCTAGGACCGTCGCGGTGATTTTTGGCTCGGATTTCTCTCCTTTCCAAAAGTATGAGGGTCATTCCGTTTCGAACCAACCAATGGACTCGGAAATCCGAAAACTTTTTGTACACAAGTAGGACTATTGGTAAGGGTGAAAAAGATACTTTCAATGTTTTTGTCACTTTTGGTTTTTGAGTTATAGTTTGTTACAAATAATAAAGATCGGCTGATTATTTCGCGTTTTGAACCCTTTAAAAGTCCGAAACTCAAGAGCTATTTGTCCTAGACAGCTCAACCTTGCACCATTCGTTTCAGCATTTCAAGAGCTGTGAAATATTGCTGGACTTTATTAGACCAACCCTTTTATTTTTAAAAATAAACTGGTTTTTTGGAGAACTCAAAATCGCAGTTAAAAAAGAGATGTATGTTGAATGTGCTTCTGATTAGAACGTATGGGTCGAATTTCAATGGGGTCATGTTGAAAAATCTAACAGAAATATACAGTAACTTATTCATAGCGTGTATAATTAGCTAAACTGGCTTTAATCAAAGTAAATTGAATTCCTTAAAATGTGACATACAGTATCTTCATTTTAGTTCTTATGTGGAGCGGGACTAGTTCTGTGGTGGAGCGTTGGCGTAACTATCGGGAGGTCGTGGGTTCGATTCGAGCGGCCGCTCATCTTGACCGAGGTTTTCTTCAGTCACACCAGCGGCCATCCCGACAAATACAGAGATCAAGCTGGACTGATTAGTTTTTGCTAGTTTTAATTTTTAATTTACAGTATTTTAAATTATATTTGTGGCCTTTAGGCATCGAAGGCTCAGAGCAGGATAGGGGGAGGATTTGGAATTGTAAACGATGTTAGGAATTCCCAGTAAAGTTCCCCAGAAATTTCAGTATTTCATGTTGTTAAATCCGAAAATCCCAGGGTCTTTTCTTATATTAAAGTGGATATTTGGAGTTTTCAGCGGATGAATAGGAAACGGTTTCATTGTAATCATGCGTGCAATTCTGATCGAGTGTCTGCTGGCGTCGTTTTGCCAACTTATTTTAGCAGAAATGAGAAATATTTTCCGTACATGAGGGTCTAAGTTTAAATTCGTCTAGCGGATAGCACTAGTGTTGCACGACTATGACTTTCAATTGATTAGATTTTTCTCCATGATCTCAGTCGGGGTGTTTTAGACATTAATGTCGCTAAAATATTATTAATTATTGATGTCTGGGATAAATGTCTATAGTTCGAATGGGTTCTAGCTTTCTCGTGTGATCTTCAAATATATTATAGTCTCAATACTATTCTAACAATAAGGATTTCGATGGGTTTGGTAACCTATTGAAAAGCGTAACTCTCCGCTGGTCTAATGGTTACTGTCGCTGACTGTTGATTGTGGAGTTTCCGGTTCGATTTCCGGCTCCCCCAAGAACCTTTTCCAAGGCTGGAGGGTCTGGAACAGTGCCCACCCAGAATCTTGATGCAAATGTGAGAAAAATACAGTGGCGAACAAAGTTAAGCGCTTCGGCCCTCCCGAGTCCCGACACGTCCGGTCAGCGTGCGAACAGTAGACCAATTCCTCCCTTCGGGAGAGGCCTCATGCAGTATTGGATTGAATATTGCTGTATATTATATAAATATATGTATATATATGTGTGTATGTTGTCTGTTGAAATCTGCGCCCCCCCTGGCTAAAATGTTTAATTCGCACACTGCCTCTCCACCACACTAGGTATTTTAAAAATATAACCTATCGTTTTGCACCGCATTTGTTAAAAGGGGCTCATTTTTTCTGGGGATGTGTGTGTCAGGGCAAGTTAAGGCTCCTCGCTACTCCCTCCCCCACTTTTTAACATTTTTCAAAATCTAATAGCATTATGGAAGTTTTAAGAAGATACATCTGTAGTACATACAAATTATCATGAAATACAATGGACAGCGATCTCGAGATCTTCTCTATTGATGAGTGATTCGTTGTCAAAGATTATGACGTCATTATTTAATTTAAAACGTATCACTCTTCACTGGACAAAATCTCGAGATCGCTGTCTATCGTACTTCATAGTAATTTGTAAGTACTGGAGATGTATCTTCTTATAATTTTGATAATGCTATTGGATTTTGAAAAATGTTAAAAAAAGTGGGAGAGGGAGTAGCGAGGATCCTTAATGGTAGCCTCCTACATCAATATTTCAAATATCGGACAGTGACCACAGTCCTTTTGCACCGCAAAGTTTAAAAAAGTTGTAAACACATAATTTGGGTGCCCAAGTAGTGATGGTCCTCTTAGTCAGATTTTTCCTGGACTTCACTCGCTTTGCATCTATCTCTTACGTTTTCCAGTGCAATGGTTAAACATGTAGTTGAATTTTAATTTCATTTTAAGACTTTTACGCAACTTTGGCTCAGGCCGTATAGGTGATAGTGAGCTGACTGGTGGAATGAAGAAAGCGGGAGGAAACGAGAGAACCCCGAGAAAACTCACGCACACGGTGTTTGTCCACCACAAAGCCCACATAGATCAAGCAGGGTTTTAACCGACGACCCCAGGCGCCAGAAGTGAGCGCTCTAACCCTTGAGTCACCCCCTAAAAAGTTAATAGTTCTTATATTTTGTGGGTGCCAAGTTAATGGTATGCACGCGCTGTTGTTAAAAGATTTGGGAGGGAAAAAATCACTTGCTTAAATAGAATCACTAAGATTATTCCCGCTAGAAGATTTGAATTGCTTCGCTTCGAATTCCACATAAATAGCTGCAAGTTTTGCTCTGATCTTCAAATGTGCTTTGCAAACTTTGTAGTTTGAACAATTTTAGTAACTAATAACTTCGACCCGTCTTAATTTCACTAGATATTAAGTCTCTGATAGCCGCAAACATTGATTGATTTTGTGATTTCAGTGCCTATTTTCATGTTTTTCGTGCCTAAACATCCGGACTTTACTTATGGAATAATCACATATAATTAATGTTATGTTAATTTAATTAACCTAGAAGTTACACTATGAGCCTACTTTGCTGTTGACGCGCTAAATTGAAAATCCAAGAACTATCGAAATGCAATCAGTCCGCAATGTAGCAGCCACCCTGCAATATACGGGGCGGAAAGTCTGATTGAGGGGCGGGATATTATTAATCCTCCCCCCCCCCACCAAAAAACTGTGCCTATAACTTTTTAACCGTTGCAGGACAAAACGCGAAACTTGAGTGCAAAGAGAGTGTCACTGTGTAATTTTTGAAATTTTGCTGTAGGGGTCTACCGTTAACCCGGCCTTCACAAATATAAGGGTTCTAACCTTTTACCCATTGTGGTGCAAAGCGATAGGCTATTTATTTCTAAAATTTGCTGTGGTGGTTTGCTAGTGGATGGAACGCAGGCTGGGATAGATTGGCGGGAGGGAGTTGGCCAGGGTCTGAGAAAACGTTCCGGTATTTGCCAGTGTGACTGAGGAGGAAATCTCGAAAACTGTGAGTTGGGGTGGCTGATCGCTGATGTCCAACTCATGACATCCAGGATGAGCTTCCAACGATCTGGCCAATGGTCGCTCTTCTTATTCTTCGTGTAGGCTACTAAAGGTTACGTTGTGTTTTAATGATTCTCTACGGACTCTTTCTTCTTACAATGTCAGAGCAGCTCTCGATGTTTTAGAAATGGCACACTCCTTTGTATACTCTGAACTCTTCAATTTATTAGAATAATGGAACTATTTTTGCACACAGTAGAGAGCAAGGGATTCACTATTTTTGAAATAGGTTCAAAGTGAAGGGTTGGATGGGATTGTGGTGTGAGTCACTTTCCTTTAGACGAACCAAAGCTATTACTTTAAACTACCAAGCATGTGTAATGTTGAAATACCTTTCCCCAGCCGAGCCAGGAACATAAATTAGTTTAAATGTTTACTTCATTGTGATCATTCTATTAAACATCGCAATTTCTGAGGATGCCACAAGATTGCACCACTATGTCGTACAACACTTTCAATTGATAAACGTCGGAGGCCACGTAAATGTAACTATCTTATAAATTAGTGTTATTCATATACGAATTTAGGACTATCTATGAATCGTAGGTTTTTATATTAGTTTCTCAATTACAAATATACCTATTTTAAATCTTCTTCGGGAAGGGTTCCATTTTTCTATCGAAGGTCTGCACCGCCGTGTGAGCCTTTCACATGTTTGCATGCCCACAGGTTGAGAACCGCTGTTATGAGTATTCGAAATAGCCTGGCGTAAACCTGTACACAATTTATTGATACTTTTTTAATACCATAATTCTGACAAGACTAGATGTTTTTAGACTTTTTCGAAGTGAAATTTACATTTATTTTATAATTTTACTTAATAGAATTTCCACAGGTAAATTTTAAACAACATATGATTTTTCGTTTTCTTCCCTTCCTTCCTAACGGACAACTGTTCAAAGGGATTAAAATTTTAACCTTCGCTTGTCCTATTGGTAAATGTTTAAACATGTAGATTTCATTTTGTGGTGCGCAGAGGACTTTTCCTCAGTCACACCAGGCAAATGCCGGGATGGCAACTTCGACTTAGACCATGACCGACAGGTTTTTCTGCATACCTTTCCCTCACCAGTCCCTGCGCCTCAGATGCCTAAAGGTTATAAACCATTCATTCTCAGATGATTCATACTGTTAAACAACGGCAAGTACACTGTTAAAATTGACTTTCTCAGAAATGAATAAATTTTCCTACTAAAAAAAAAAAATCAAGTAAATTTTACTTGAAAGTGAGAAAAAATATTCTCAAAATTTTAAATTTGAGAATGGTAATTCTCAAATACTAGCTAAGACATACATTTCAAATTTGAGCTGGTGCAATGATTCAGACAGTGTGTCTCTGGAAAGGTAATTTTACAATCCTCCGAGATAATTAATTGAATCTGTAGACATAGTTTATTATCTGGCGAGCGTTGTAAAAGAATATCGTAAACAAGTGCAATGATCTCAAACATACAAGAACTAAATTCTCTGTCGGACAGTCCAGTCTGTATCGCTGCGACTGTATGTGACATTCATACACGGGCGTGATCGCGGCAAAAATAAAACATAATGTTTAAGTATCCCGATTTAAGTTTAACTCTTCTGCTTCCTAAGGTTTTCGTAAGATTATAAAGTGTGTTTACTTGTTGTGGTAGTAATAAACTCCTAATAAAGGTGAATGAGTTTCATACATACTGTTGCATTTCCCGCTTTGTCAATAGATGTCTCTACTCTTAATGGTGCAAAGTTGAAATGAGTAACTGCTTTGTGTTATGCTATATTGTTGGTTTTTGTGTTGTATTATTAGCACACGATTTAAATATGTTTAATAATGATTCGTTATGCAGATTAAAGCGATTGTACAAACACAATGGAGTATTGTAAAATAATATGTACCTCCGATGGATATGTACAGCAGGGATGTAAATCATGTGTGCTAAGTGTAACACTTACAGGGGATTTATGTTTATCTTCTGTTCAACAAATAGTTTTATCTTTGCAACCTGCGTTTGTCTTTAGTTAGACGTAGTAGAGGGCTTTTCTGTGGTTGCCGAAAGGAGCTGAGAAACTGATGCGGTCACGGATAAGGTTCTTTACTGTTTGTTAGATTTGTAGTCCCACTGCAGGTGTGCAGGTTATACTTATGACAATTTCGAATATATATATTTTCTCATCTTCATTCGCTCTCAACGTCATTTTGAGTAAATTCCTTCTCACAATGTGAATATGTTTCTCTCAATTTCGAATAAATATTTTTTTATAGTTTTAGCTCTCATAACGATTTTGAGTGATTACCCTCTCAAAACTTTGAAACAAATATTCTCAATTTTGACCAAATATTTTCTCATTCTCGTAGCTCCGGAGCTATCTTTTGAGTCACTACGTTCTCAACATTTTTGAGCATATACTTCGTCACTTTTGAATATATTTCTTCTCATTTCTTAAAGTAGTCCCAACTTTTCTCATTTTTGAGCCGAAATTTAAACTCATTTTCGAGTAGTTTTACCTCCCGTTTGAGACTTTTTTTTTCATTATCCGAGGAATATGTCCTCATTTTTTTTAGCACTATCACGTGTTCAAAATTGAGTAAAGTTTAGTCGGAGCCAGATTGAGCCCAAAATTTTCTCAAATTCGAGATTTTTTTTTCGTTTTTTGAATAAACCTTTTTAACAGTGTACAGGGTAGTTCGCCTGTTGCGAGTATGCCAATTTCTGAAACTGAGGTTATGTTGCTATTACCTTCGTCATAGGCATGTTTGAAGATTAATGATTTTTAACAATCTAACTGTGGAGATAGATCGCTCTTGGTTGATTGTATAAATGAATAGGTTTTATTCTAACCTATGTGAGGACGACGTTTCTGATGAGCCTTCTCGAAAAAGCCCTATTCTGATCTTCTTCCCCGAATAACCTTTCTACCCGAGATCATTCTTAATTCTATCCATCCTTTTCCTTCTTGGCCTCCCTCTATCTCTCTTGCCCTCCACTTCCATTACCACCACTCTTCTGACAACATAGTCATTTGTTTTCCTCATCACATATTCATATGACTGCAGTTTTATTTCTTGTATCTTCTTAGATATCTTTGCTACCTGGGTTGTTCCTCTTACTCTCACTGTCTCTTCTCGTCCCACAGATCCAGCATAGCATTGTCATCTCTTCTCTTGTGCTTTCTTTATTGCCCATGTTTCTGCTCCGTAGAACCAATGTGTGTCTACCCATTGTAAATCCACGATCGCTCTAAGTGTGCGCACTTTTGAAAATTTTTGAAATATATTGGTTTTCTTTTTATTTAATGTTAACAACTACCTAAAGAGGAATATTTAGGTTTTGTATAGAACTTCATAATGCACATTGTGGATAACATTTCCTCTCAACAGTATTATTTCCCAGGAAAACTCACGGATATTTGGATTTAACATCGTTCTTGACTTTTATTGTGACCATTTTTCTCGAAAATGGTTAGGCCTATCAAAACAATTGTAGTAACAAATTTTCTTCATTATTTTGTGGTGGATAATTTTCGGAAACGAACGTTTCTGTAAAGTCTACAATTTTCGAGAAATAGAATTAATGGATGCATACGAAACCCAAGCTTGAATTCCGCCGGGGCCCCAAGCAGAGGAAGGGGGAAGAATAGTTATCACCTAAGCGATCTGTATATTCTTTTTGCATCTTATAAGTAAACTTGTGGATGATACAGAGGGTCTTTATCTTTTATCAAAGTATGTAGTAGGCGTAAGAGACATTGGAAACGGCGGCAAGGAGCGATCAAGATTGCTTTCTTCCATAAAGGGGGCACAGTGACCAAAATTTTGATTGATCGGAGTAAATACTTTCAGAGTAATTTGGGACTGAAAGGATCGTTCCCTCTATAAATACCGCCGCCTATTCAGTATTCATTAGTATGCATTTGGCTTTCATCTAAAACGGAGTATACGGTAGTATCTCCAGATTTTTTAATCAACTACGTATGCTAATATCACAGCTCAGTATTTCTTATAACAATAAATTTATATTGGAACTGATTTTACATTGTGTTTATGCTAAAATTCAAGCCCAGATTGATATGTTACACGACTCTTTATTTTGAGAATCCAGATGGCAGTCGCAACGAACTTGTTCCACTACCTAGTATACATTAATGTGCATTTGGTTTCCAATCCTTTAAACATTTTGCAGACATGCACTTTATTCTTTGTACGTAATCCATGATTAGGTTTAGGTTTATTGGATAATTGTCCACTTTTGCTACTTTATTGTTTTGCTTTCATTTTCTAATTAACTGATTGAATCTTGTTTTTTTTTCAGGTTGAAAATGTATTCGATATCCTGTTACACAACTGAGTGCTGCTTCTGGTGCTACTATGTTTTATTCGACGTCATTTGATTGTAGAAATTGTGATCAGTAGTATATGTAATCATCTTATGCAAATTAAATTTATTCTGAACTAATTAATGTTTAATTCTTAATTTTATCCTTCATTGTTATAAGCAGTAAGTCATTGTTATTGGTGTAAACATTGGTAAGGTGAGCCTATGGTAGTTTTCTATTGCCTCCCATTGCCACTAGATCTGTCAGATTCTTCATTTGTAAGATGTTTATTGATGATGATTGTATTATGTCCCTTAAACGAATCTATACAACTTACATATCAACGTTTATCCTTATTATACTTTCTCTTAATTATTTTCTTCATTAAATAACTTAATCATAATCAAATCATTATCTAAATATAATAACTTAAAATTATTATATTTAGATAATAATTTTCTATCGTAAGTGTACCAAAAGTAAAGTAAAGTGTACCCAAATACTTATCTGTTTAGCAGCTTTGAACTTCCGACATAAAATGAATAAAAACTCGACCTTTCCACATAAATTATGAACAATTAAATGTCTCTTGAAATATTAACATCCTACTGCTTCAAAATACAATACAATACTTTATTGGGAATTTTATCATAGACTAAGCCTATTATTTAGTTTATGATTATGGTAGGCCCTGTATCAATTTCTATTGCAATAGTGAGTGTACAAAAACTACGGAAGAAACATCAGATACACTGTAGAGCTACTTCACTTTAATTTTCTGCATATCTTTATTTCACATCATAAAAACACATTTTATCCGAGGGTTGAGATACCCAAAATCAAACTGTATTGATTAAATAAATATTTACTTCTTTTGGCCTATCGAATAAATACGCACTTCTTTTGTTTAGTAATATTTTGATACTCAATAAAATAAATACTCTGACAATTTGTTATTTTTGGAGCTCAAAATATTATTAGTTAATATTTTTCAGTGTTAAGAGGATAAATAAGTACACAAGTTTTGTTCTAGAAAATCTGCCGGTTAAAAAATAAAGTTAAAATTTGCCGCTCTAGGCTGCTGTCTACTCACGTCAGCCTATTTAGAAATCCAGCCCTGATCACAACACAGCAAATGGGTTTAAAAGGGGTTTCAACTGGAGCGCTTCTTGCAAAATCATTTTTTGTAGTGCATCATAAAGTGTCCACTTTTTCGCTTAATTTCGTTACACCAGAAGTTGTTTACCATAAATAAACAAATAGAGTAATTTAATTTCATGCTAGAGAAGCACCTTAATCTATCATTTTTCCTATTACCTTCTCAGGTTCTCTGATTGGAAAATGGAGGGAGTTAGTTTATTAATAGTATGAGAGGAAAAATATTGTTGGTTTACGAAGGTTAGAAGTAGGGCTGTCAAAACTAAACTATCCGGATATTGTTCAAATAATTATTCGGATAATTTCATTATTCGAATCCGAATAATGGGATATCCGTTTATTCTATTATCCTAAAAACGAACAAACGGATATCCGTTTATTCGGTTAGCCGAAAACGAACAAATGGTTATTCGATTATCCGAAAAACAAACAAACGGATATACGTTTACTCGATTATCCAAAAAACGAACAAACAGATATCCAAATAGTTGTTGTCCGATGAACAATGATGAAACTTATAACGCAAAGAAGTTTGAATAATATGAACCTATATTATTTTAGTGCAAAATTATCTTCCTATAACAATTTGTGAAACGTTTTAAAAGCAGAATAGAAAGGAAGAGAAAGGAAAATTGATTAGGGCATTGACTGCGCAGAGATTGTATACTAAGGTATGGCTGAAAAAGAGAGGAAGAAGAAGAAGAATCCAGCTGCTTGACAATGATAAGGAAAATAAATAGTATGTTGAGATGAAAATGAAAGAGCAAGATCAGGATGAATGGAGAGGGCTTAGCTTGCCTTGAAGGACTTGCCGATTCCAGCAGAACACTAATTATGATGATGATATTAATTTAATGTAAATAATTGTGTTCTTGCAACTTTAAAGTGCTCCAAATTGTTTGGAATCAAGTCATTTTGAAGCCCTGGAGGAAGGCGCATTTGTTCCGGAACGCAACTGGTTGGGACTTCGAGGATCTCGATTTCGCTATTGAAGGGGGTGGACCACTGTTACACTGAACCTTTCAGTTCCTCAGAGGAAATAGATTCCTTGTTAAGTATGAGAGCTAGTGCATATTTGCTACAATCTAATACATCGTTTTTTCTTTCGATGTAAGACGAAAACTGGCACTGAATAAAATGTATTCGTCTTTCTTTTTCAAAAGTGGAGCAACATGTATCACGCGCGATGCTTTCTATAATTTATTCTCTTCTTGAATGCATTATCACTTTCGATTACAATCTGAACACTTTTGCACTATTTCTGACCGAAGTTAGAGTGTATTAGGTTTGATCGCCTAAACCACAAGTTAAACACTTGGCGAGAGTGAGGATAAAACACATACGCTATGCTCGTGTGGTGGTAGGGCTGGTAGCAAATTTACTTAACCAACCAAGCTACGAAAGATATTTTTCACTTTCATCTCTGTGTACACTCAGAGTCATAGACAATATGTGATGAAAAAAATTGAATGTCCGAAAGTTTGACACCCTCGCAACACACGCGGCAAGTACAAAATATGGAATGTTAAATATAGGCACCGTATTAACATTGTGTGTTTTATTCAGCTTTTTCAAAAATTGCTCAGAGAAACGAAGTGCGCACGGACGTATGCACGCGACACTTGTCGTTGTGACGTCGACGACTAATGCTGTCGGGTCTCGCGACTTGAGATACCTTTTTATGCATGGGACATTTGTCGTTCGTCGAAAAATTTCCGTTTGGAATATCACTTGATATTTTCTCAAAATGTCTCCGAACATTGCTTTGAGGCATCGTTACTCTCTTTCCAGTCTTCACACTAATCAAAACGAAACACTAACCAGGTGCTCCACAAACAGAAATATAGGTATATTTCTTCTATGTATATCAGCAGTGACACATTCCTTTGTACTTGGGTTCGTCGCGCTTCAGTTGGACTTACCGCTTTGTTTTTAGGAACTCGACATTTCTAAATATTTTAGAACACCTTATTTTTGGTATGCACAGAATCAGATTAAAAAGATCACGTGTTTTCCCAGAAAGTATTTAGAGCCAAATAAACATCTGCAAACACTTTGTCGGAATTTACATACAGCTAGGTTGACACGCTATTGAAGAAAATAGTTTCCAGATTAACAAAAGCTATTTGTTTCCACTTCTCAACTTTCCTGGGAGCTAAGGAGAATTTTCAAGACAATCCAAACTTTTTCTTTTCACAAGACACTTAATAGCATGTCCTGTTTGTAGGAATAGAGCATTGAAGTCTAGTCTAACAGTTATTTGTATATTTACAATACTTTGCTATGCAAATGTCCATACTAAAGGAAAGGCCGACCATTGCTGAGAGCTTTCCTGTCTCATTAGGCATATGGTGGGATGGGTCTAGGATGTTTCGGTGCAGGATGTTTTAGTGAAAGCAAGTTTCGGTGCAATAAATTACTGGTGAATGTTGTTTATTGGTAAATTAGTAAAAGAGGAAAATTAAAATATATAAATAAAATAATTAGTTGCAACATTATTATAACGTTATTAAAATTTCCCTACACCAGCAATCTGTTCGGTAGTAAACATTTCATTTTGAACGAATAAATCTACAACAGATTTAGAAAATTGATTAAGCCTCACGAAGGAAACAGAACTGTTATAGAAATGTCAACATAAATTAATTCTTGCTAACACGCTTAATTTTTAGCCAATTAAATACGCTCAGAGAGAGAAAGATGGGGGAGGAGCACAGATATTGCAGTATCATTCATACTACTGTGGAGAAATCAAGGGGTCTAAGCGCCCAAGATATGTCACACTGTGGCCAATTACCAGACTATTTGAGATGGCATATATTTTTTTCCATATTATGTGTGCTTTTCGTTTTCATACTTCGTATATAACTTTCATAGTTATCAGACACACAAAACATTATCTTCCGTTATCTTTCTCTTACACTTGGTTAATAATGTTCTCACAATGAAGGTAAAACAACCTTCTAAAAGTCATGGATATTCCATTAGAAATGTTGAACCGGAATCAGAATCGATAATATATTAAGGTGATTTAGGGGACATTCAAGTATGTTTAGTCATTTTAAACCCCTTCCCGTTGTAAGTAAAAATAGTAGATACCCACCCCCTTCCCTTATGCTTACGTAAAACACATCAAGTTTATTATCGTTATTTCGTAGTAAAAAAAGTACCTAAATCTAGACTAACAAGTTTCTTTTAGCAGATCTTACGTAAACATTGCTCTGATCTCCCCTATTGTCAGAAGAAATAAGCAACGCTTGACCCCCTCCCGACTTGAATGCTTACGTAGTACTTCAACGCCACCATAAAACAATTCATTTCTAAATGGAGAATCTGTACTTACTTATTTTACGAATTCGATTTCTTTCTAGGAAGAAAAGGAGTCAATCAGTTCATATAGACTGTTTAATTTATATGAATTTTATACTTATACGTTTAGGCATAGATCGAAATTAATAACAATACAAACATTCAAAATATGAATCTAATATTCAAAACAGATTGCTAATTTAATATTGACATTTAATAAATGCAATTGTTACTGCATTAGTAGTAAGGATGCTTTGAGAGTTTTACAGCCTTTCTATAATAATCAAAGTGGGCTCTAATTATTGCACTGAAACTTCCGGATCTTTGTGGTATGGTACCTTCAAACTAGATAGTTACTGACTTTCTTCTAACATCTTCCCTCTCCCCTTCATGTCCTGAGACGGCCATAAATATAATTTCATTCAATAGCTAAATGCATAACAGTTTTCGCGTAAATGTGTATTAGTCCACACTTCGTACAGAGTGGATTGAGGGAAGAAACCCATCGGGGAAAGATGCAATCGCATAACAATGGTCCTAAATGAAAAAATTGTATGGTGTGAACGAATTAGTCAGTATCCCCCTAAAAGGATGTCGTGAATGTCATGTTGAGACGAAACAAGTAATTCCCAAAAAAGTCTTGTTTTAGCTTAAAGATAATATTCTCTACTGAGTACACAGCTTAGAATCGAACTAAATTCCACGACAGCGTAGAAAATGCACTTAAATAGAGCAGTGCGCCATTTGATGCCCACTACCTAAATACATTCTATCAAATAAGACTATTTTCATTGTTTTCTGGTTAGACACTCATTTTTTGAACTATTCTTCTTGAATAGAATAGAGTCATATAAGGACATTTTGTAAATGGGTCTTCGTACGTATTCAATAGAATTTGAATGTCGTTTATGGCCTCTAGGTAACTATATATGGCTCAGGTCGGAATACGGGCGGGGTGAGGATGTAGGAGAAAAGTCAGTCAGTGCCTAGTTTCGAAAGTACCATCCCAGCATTAACCTTGTGTGACTAAGAATACTACTGGATAAACCTCAGTCAAGGTGACCGACGCAGCTATCGAACTCAGGGCTTATCGAACACAAGCCAACGCTCTACTACAACGCGCTACGTATACTCGGTACATGTTCAATACAATGTACGCGATAAGAATAAATCAATATATGTATATATATGACCATCCGGTTGGTTTAGTGGTTAGCGTTACTTACTACGGATTGAGGGGTCCTGGGTTTGATTCCCGGTGCTGCCAAGGCTTTTTCGAAGGGGTGTGGGTCTGGAACGGTGACCACCCAGCACGGAGTTGATATGAATAAAAGATAGTGGGGATCACAGTGAAAGCTTAGGCTCTCCTCTCCCAACCCATCTGGTGAGCGTGGGAGCAGTAAACCAATCTCCTCCCTCCGGGGAGAGGCCTCATCCAGTAGTGGATAAATATTTCTGTGATTTATTATATATTTCACACAAAACCTAAAGTTATTTCTGCATGAAGTTGGTGTATATACCATTATTACATAATGGAGAGAAATCTGCGCTTTCAAGCAGGTGATGTCAAGGTGGACATTGTAACAATCTGAAGTGGTGGAAAGATATCCATACTTGTTGACGTATTTTAGTCATATTATAGAAAATGTAGTCATGAAGTATCACTACTTTTGTCGTTTATCTTAATTATAATGTACGATATATCTTCCCCCAAATAAGTGTGTACCTTACACTGATGGATTGGACAAGATTCCTTATTTGATATGTAAGTTTAAAGACCAATAAGCCTATATCCAATGTTTCTTCCAGGAGATTCTGTTCGGGGGCTCACGAAAATTATAAACAATTAATATTGACTGTAATGTGCTAAAAATAAAAAATAACAATAGACACTAATGTTACTTTAACAATATATTGCACTTCCTTAGTTAAGCTAAAACTAACATCTTAGTTTTAGAGGGTTGGCCTAGCATTCGAGATGTCGTGGGTTCGATCCCTGCAGCCGACTATCCTGACTGAGGGTTTTCAAGAGTTTTTCCTCAGTCACACCAGGAAAATTTCGTGAGGGTGCCTTTAACATATTCCCTGGCCGACGCCTTCCCGAATCCTTTCTCCTTCCCTATCACGGCCTGAGCCTTAGATGCCTAAAGGCCACAAAAAATTAAAACTCAAAATAATATGAACCATATTACAGAATATACTATTATATACGTATATCAGTGCTAACATACCATTAACAAGTGTCAACATTAATTCTTTTGGGGGCGGTTGGAAACTTTTCGGGGGGAAAATTCCCCCGAAACATGCTTGGAAGAAACAGTGAATATATCCGTTGTGTATACAATTAGTTTGATATACTTCCGTCAGTATGAGCATCAATGTTCAATATATTGTGTAAACATTTTCTTTCCCTTTCTTTTAATTAATGCACAATGTCTCGTAGAACAAAATGTGTGGCATCTTCCCTCGATCCAATCTAATTCATGGATTTTCTGTTCCACAGATAACACTGTGCAACAAATTTTGATCGAAAGTATGTAAATTGTTTAAATTT
>JAGDQP010024543.1:4979-27842 GCA_022664845.1 Lepisma saccharinum | reverse complement strand
GATATCTTCAAATTAGGCCCTGGCTGAGTCCTTCCCCATTCTTTCCCCTACCCTATCGTGGCCTGAGCCTTAGATCCCTAAAGGACATTAAATAAATTCAAATACAGAGTGTCAGGCATCGGAGCACTTGTGATGTTGGGTATGAAGTAACAACACTTGAGTACTAGAGTGGGTGAAGATTCACCCAGTAACAAAAAGTAGCGGGTCTTAAGTTGAAAACACAGCACCTCCTGCTCTATGTATTCTCGAAAGAACTCGTAGCAAAAATGCATTTTCCTGTATGTGTTCATCTATTAGTAAATCCATAATGATTTTTCAGCGCGGAGTTAGTGAATTGGAAATTCTTCTAATAATCTGATGCGAATGACGTAACTTTAACGGTGTAGATAACCCTCGCCATCTTGGTATGACTTTATCATTGATTTATATGAGAATCGTTTTACTCGCCTTATGTCTCTCAGAAGTAGAATATTCAAGTCCGCTTTCACGAAATTTGCCTTGGGGCTTATTTTGACTCTTGTAGAGTTTTGGTTTGTGAATTTTTTTCAAATATATGAGTATAATGTATTATTAATAGTTTACCATATAAACATGAATATGTTAACGGGAAATTATACTGTTCGTGTAAAATATTGCATTTCTATAAAACAGCATCAAGAAAACATGACGAAACACTAGGCGAAATCAAAAGTTAAAAGTTACGCTCCTGAGAAACATATGTGACTAGTAAAACAATTTCCATGTAAATCAATGAAAAGGTCATACTAAGGTGGCAGGGGTGATCTCCATCGTTAGCAGGCGAAGAACCACCAGCGTTTGTGGAGGATGAAGAAAAAAAAAATAGGTTGAAGATGCTCGTATGCAGTCAACAAGATAGTAGTGACAACTATCCCGATTTCCAGCAATTCCAGCCCTGCCAGAATTATTTTTCTCCAGAGGATTTATAGAAAATTGTTACGTCAATCAGAAAACTACCTCGTCTCCAAAACCAACTTCACTTCATTCACGGATTACCGTCCTATTTTCCCATTGCCTGCAAGGAGGTAGATCTAAATCTGATATTACCAGCACGCAACCACTATGATATTCCAAAGCTCACAATCTCGCGATTGTGCTACCCAAGACATCAGAGAAAGGTCATTCTTGGATACCAACATTATAAGAAACATATTCTGTTGTGGAGAGGCTAGGAAACCTATAATGGGGGTGATTTGCTGGCCCCGTAACTTCTACAAAGAAACACTTGAAACCGTGTCTCCTGGATAGTTAATAATATTGGACTACGATTTCTTCTAATCTTTTCTTTCTAATAACGAGAGAGCCACATGACGACTAAATTTCTATATAGTACGGAAGTTGTGTTTATGTATGTATGTCTTCTTCAGTGTCAATGGAAACCGCCGGTTATAGTCATGAATATTTATATTTTTCAGTGTTGTTTCCTTTTTGTTTCTAAAAACAGTATATCGACCAGAAACTCTATCAAACCCTCCCAGTCGGGGTGGTCACCCCTCCAAATCGTTGACCCCCTCCCCCGCACTTTTTGCTGTTAAAAAGTCGATAGAAACTTTCCAAAACTCCATTTATAGACCCATAACTTTGACTTTTACCCCCTCCCCTTGATCAGAAAATTCTGGCAGAATCCGTAATTTTGAATGGGGGCAGGGTAATGGTGGTTCCAACTCTTAAAAAAAAAACTTTTAATTGAGATGGCAAGGAATGTTTTGTTGTTCCAGATGAATGTAGTGGCGAGACGTAGTTCTAATTTTTAATCATTTCTAATGAGGTGCTTCCATTGTTTACAAATACCGTGATTTTTCGTTTATTGGATACAAATTGATAATAAATAACCCAAAAAATAAGATTTCATGACGGTTTAATGAGTATAATACAGATAATCTAGGGTCTCCATAGTCTAGTGGTTAGAGCGTTGGACTCATGTCCGCGCGTGGTCCCGGGTTCAATTCCCGGCTGAAGTCCCACTTTTCGGCGTCCACCGCGCGTCGTAAGGAAAACTGGGGAGTCACGTGAATAAAGACGTGACGGCCACTTGGTCTGGAAAGCCCCTAATACGCCTGTTCGTGGCTAGGTGGCGTGCAGAGCTGACCTGGCGTCATTCAGGTGGACGCAGTTCCACCAAGCGCGGACAGTTGGTGTTGGGCCAGGCTCAGGACCTATCGGGCTGTAACGCCGGTGGTTATTATTTGTTAATTCAGATAATCTGAATTTTCACTATTTTCCCTGTAATCTGTTGTATCGCAATACAAGTAAGCAGTGAAAAAACACAGTAGAAAAGTATTTTTTAGTTCATTTAAAAAATAATTTTACCGTAAGGCACATAACAACTGAGAGTACCCTTCTTTGAGTAATATTATTTTTGAAGGTATTTTGTGGGCGAAAATTCACCTTCCCCTGCAATAGTGGGAAAACAAATGTCCCAGTGTTCCATAATAATAATAATAGTTCAAATACACCGTGGGAAGAGGTAGCTTTTAGTAACGTTGATTAAAAAAAAAAAAACACTACAATATGAAAAACGACGAAAGTACTATTGCTTACACCACCATTGCAGTCGGTTGTTGATCCTGCTATCGTATTTGTAGTGAAATCCCTGTTTTTCTGCATTAGTGTACCTTTTTCTCAGTTGCATTGCGTGCAGTGGAAGTCGAAATCGAAATCAATAATTAGTTATGAAGAATACCCCAAGGATGTGAATGTACAAAAGGAAAAAAAAAAAAAGTAGCGTAAACCATTGATTGGGGTCACCAAGTGTTTTTGCATATGGTCGAACTAGGTCGACCTGCCGTGTCGTGAATCTTAACCTTTGCCTAATCGACAACACGCAACACGTCGTAGATGAATATAACCTATGAACGAATATCTCCGCCGGTTGGCGCCGAAGGCGAACAAATCCATCATATCTTGCATCTTCGATAGTGTCCATTTTAAAAATATTTGGAATAAAGACAAAAAAATATTGATTAAAACTATTAAATCATGAGAGGCAAATATGTACGACTGGACATCTGTACACTTTAGCATTTCCTACTACTGAAAGTGTTAGGGTCTTTCCGGTCTTCCAAAATTAGCTATTTTTAAACACAAGACTTGTTATAACCCCAACATAAAGGCAGTGCTGAAGTCATAATCTTAGTAGACCTACTGTAGGGCCCTCACAATTCACAAGAAGGGTCCACGTAAAGTTTAATGGTAAGTGCACATTGCTTTATAATACATTCATATTCTTTTAAGGCATTATATTTACGTATTACTGTGTATTTTGAGTCCTGATCAATAACTTAAGGGCCCTTGCAAGTTCTTGGTTGCCAGTACGATGAAGGGTGAAAGCTCTTGAAAGGATTTTTTCTGGGGCCCAGGTGTCACAACGCCCACTACCTAGAGGGCCCTTTGGTTACCACTCCGCCCCTGCACATAAGATGTAGATATTACTGTACGTATGGACTGTTTGTTCATGTATTTGGTGCGTGAAGTGTCATGCATGCGTAGTGATTTGTATGCTTGGTGGATTGTTTACTCTGTGCTAGTGCGAAGTGATGTTGTTTGTTGTGTAGTTTCTTCCCTTCACACATGCAACATCTTCCTAGAAGAAGATGGAGAGATTTTGGCAAAGCTTTTGAATAAACAATCTGTAAAAGATGTCACCGGCCAAGGTTAAGCAACCGTCTTGTGGGAAACTTGAAACAGAATCTACGTTCTTGGAAGTCTGTGCTTGCGCTGTGTCTTTGCCCCCTCAGACCTTCCTCAAGGCCATTCTCTGAAGTACGAAGGAGAACGGGGGGGGGGGGGGGCACTTCATTTCCTATGTGTAACTTCTCTGTACGTTGTCCAAGTGCCTTTCCCAAACATGGAGATCGAATGCCTTGTCTATATCCAGCAACAAGTAACGAACTTGGTGCGTTCTTTTTTTTCGAGCGGCGGGTTTCAAATATTTAAATGGACGTGTTTTCAGAGGTCTTTTGTTAGCGTCTCTAAACAGAAAAGCATGCCAGTCATTGACGTGAATGTTGCAATGCTTCCTCACCCAATCAGGGGCTTTTCCTTCTTGGATCATTGTAACGCAAATAGACTATAGAAAAGCAAGTGAGATCCCCAACAAGGTGATGTTTCGTTTTATCCTTAGCATAGCGACATTCCGACTCGTGCGTTGAATTTTTAGAGTGAATCAGCGCTAAGAAATTTGGTTAGTGCAAGGAGATTATACCTGGCCTTGTAAAATTATGTGAATTTTAATATTATAAACACGTCAAATCAAGCTCCCTAATTGGCACACCACCAAGAAGTCCGCTGTTTGCAGATACCTAGAAGTAAAATTCCCACTGATAAACCGATCACTTTGAAGTTTTTTTCTAACCATGTATGTAGAGTTATTTCCAAATAATGACAACTTGTATTTCAAGTCCGTGCCATTATATTACTTTGAGATAGTTTTGTGATACAACGGTCTATAATAGTATAATCGGAACGCTGTATGAGCCGGCTGATTTACTCAAATCACCTGTCACGTGGTCGTGAAAACAAGTGACTGCACTTGGTTTGTTACGACATGCAGCTATCTGCTAGATCGAGATCGAGAAAATGCTACAATATTTTATAGACAGAAATCGCCGTCTGACCTAATTTCTTGGTAATTAATAAAATTAGAAATGAAAAAGTGGTTGTCTGAATTAACATTGATTTTCCCACAAGCGAGGTTTATTTGTGAGTTTTAACTCCCAAAAGTTATTTTCTCAGTGTCAAAAAAAAGTCCATGGAAATATCTTGCATTTCGTGTTGCTTCGCTTTGGTTCGAGATCGATAGTTAGAACCAGTGAATATAATATATTTAGGTTTGTAAACAAAAAACTAAATTCTTTCGGGTGCGTCCTGAAATTAATCCATGGTGGTTTTCGTTCAGTTGAGTATTGTGTGGTCAGCACAATTACTCCAGGGCCGCTTTTTCCGGATTCTGTGGCTAGAGTCTGCTATATCTTGATTCAGGTAGCTGTGCACTATCTCACGATGCTAGAGCAACATCCTTCCGGGACTCTAATGCGGGATCCCTCAGACCGAAAGCCAGAGCTTTAACCACTAGGCTAGACAAGGGCTCATGATGAAAAATAATTAATTGGTCAGGTGATCATTGTTGTTGTTCTATTAAGATTTTACATTAATGATCATTCAAGCAGCTGAAGACTATACAGGCCGTCAAGTCATACACTTCACACTTCCCATGAAACAAGAAATGGGAAGGTAGCAGCCGTGTCATGCTTCACGTTGCCATCCTGGCTTTCGTCTCGTGAGATTGAAGGAAACCTGAAAAAATATCAATCGTAGTGGTTGATTCTACAGTTTGAACCCAGGACCTTGCAGTTACGAGGCGAGCTCGCTGCCACTGAGTTACCGCTGTCGGTCGTTCTTCTACTAGTTTTGGCTCAGTGGTAGAGCGCTCACCTCTGGGGCTTAGCGGCATTGGTTCGATCCCAGCTCGTGCCATGTGGGCTTTGTGGTAGACAAACAGCGTGTGTGTTGGGGTGGGGGGAAGTTCTCGGGGTTCTCCATTTTCTTCACCACCAATTCATTCATCATCCATTCGGCCTGAGCCAAAGTTGCCTAAAGGCTTTTAGTAAATTCTACTTCGACTAGTTCTAGTTGAACAGGTGATTGCTTCTTTTTTTATATTGGTAATAATATCGAAATACGAGTGTTCTAAAAATATTTTTTATTAGTTGCCTCTTTTAAAGTCTAGCTCAATAATGTATAGTTCTTTGCCTGAAACGCGGTACATTTTGGATGTTTATCTTCAAAGTGACCAATTCTTGGAAGTTTCTCTTAGAGCGTTTTCATAGTCTCTTATCAGTTATCTGTGCTAGAAGAGAGGAAACTTTCCGTTGAAAGCATTTTTTGGAGAAGCTGGTTTACCCTTCTTAGTTTGGAACAGAATCGTCTTTGTAGAACAAATTAAAATACCAAATTCAAATAACCTGAGAAATGTGAGTTAAGTATAATTGTAGAAAATTTGATGTTACAATATATTTTTAACTTGCAATACCGATTCAGTATTTTTTTTTTTTAAATAAATAATAATCTTCAAATATTCATTTGAAATTTATTTGGTATGAACATAGACAGGCAGCTGGGACCAAGTTCGGTTATACTTGTAAGGAGGTGACGTTCATCGGTAAACACATTTAATAAGACGAAGATTATAAAAGATAAAGGTAGCGGCAAGGACCCATCCTAGGTTTCGTATCGGCATTCACCCTGTGGGGCTGAGTAAAAGCTGAGTCAGGATTACCCGCGTGAGCGGGACTCGAAACTTCCTCGTTTTTATTCGACGCCAACAACCGTAACTATTGGACTATTTTCTAGATATCTTAAGAATGTTGTGTCCAAGTACTGGAGGGCAGCCGGCTCCCTTACTACTTGCGGTTAAGTGTCAGCGTTTGGGTAGAAAACCGCAGAATATTGGACAAGGTTCCCTACGTGTACGTGGGTTGACGGAAGGTCCTTATGTTCTGAGCGATTCTGTACGGACATGAGCCTGGCTGACTAATTTAAGATATCCCCCCCCCCCCAAACACACACGTAATAGTTAGGATATCCTCCTAAAAGCAGTAAATATATTTATATTAAACGGTAACTTTTCATTTTGCTGGATTGAATAACTTTATGAACGCGCCCATTTCATTTTAACAATTGGATTTTTTTTGTTCAGAAGCAATAGTTATATACGTTTTTTTTAAATAATTCTTCATTGCAGTATGGAAAAGAAAACTTTGTGGCTTTTTTTTAGTTTCTTTTACTTCGGTCCGTCACGATTATGAATGTGATGTTAGCTAAAATTCCATTCCCATCCATGCCCCAGCCGGGATTCGAACCCGACCCAACCCACACTACTACCAGTATGAGACCATTAGAAAAACTCTAGAACAATGAGCATAAAATTAGTCAAATCTAAGCAGTGTGTGTCCAAACAGGGTTGTGGTTATAGAATGTACTTTTCAAGCTCTACTCAGCAGATAACACGGTGGTTAATCTCGTCTTTGAGAAGTTGTGTCGACAGATTTAATAATCCTTCGTTCTTATAATAAACATATAATTTAGAGGTTAACAGTTGCCTAATTATGATATGCACATAATGACAACATATATTTACTGAAGCATGTCACCGTAAGGTATATTTACCTTGTTTTTAAACTCAAGATGAGACATGCAAAATAAATTATTGTTGGTAGTAGTAGCACTTAGAGTTTCATTTAATTACAATTTCGTTGGGTTCTAATCAAAGGGAGAACATTTCCGTACGTGTATTGTGGAGAGAGAGGAGGAGAGATTTGCCCCGTCTTCAGTGGGGTGCTCGAGGGGTATTCTCTCCAGACTGAGTCACCCCCTCCCCAACCATCCTGACTGAGTTTTTTTTTCAGGGTTTTTCCTCAGTCACCAGGCAAATGTTGGGATGGCATCTTCAGTGTAGGCCTGCCCGACACCTTCCCGAATCCTTTCCCCTCCCCTATCCCGACCTGAGCCATAAATAAAATTCAAATTTTGGAAACTTTTTACTCTAACCAGATCAAAAATCCTGTTTCACTATTGTACATCGTGGTCCCGTGGGATACGGTAGTAGGTGCTTACTGACACTGTTGGCGAGTTCAGGATACTGTGATTTCACATGGATCTACAAGTTCTTGTGGGATTCCTCACTACACATGATTTCTAGTGCTCCATCAGATGCCAGTGAATTAAAAGTCCAAAGGACTCATACATAGATGTAGCACAGAAAGGATTCCCAATTCATCCCTTATTTTCGTCAGGCTCTGCATTTTTTTATTACTTTTTTATTTTTTTAAGGTATCTTACTTCTGAAATAATTGCCCTAATTCATCATCGATTTGTTCTCCTGAAGACTGCAAAATCAAGTTCTGGAAATAAATCACTCTCCACACGACCAAGCCGTTTGCTCCTAAGTTCGCATTTCTGTTGAAATAATTTATTTCTATCTTGCAATTTAAAATTGTTATATCTCGACCCTGAAGTAACAGCTTTAGACTGTTCATGATGTTGAAAATATCACTGTGCTATGCAACTTGCGCCAGACATTTGAAGTCATGGCACAGAGATGTATTTACTTCATCAATATCGTAACGTTCTCTTGTTTTTTGGATGTTGATTAGGTAGAGACAGACAGATATACGGGATTTGTAGTTTTGCCCATCACCAGTTTTATTACAAAAATAATATGTTCAATAAGTTAATAAAAAGTGTCCCGTACCCAAGTAATTTACAGTTTGAACGGGTTACAGAATAACACTTTTATGGCTTCTTCTTCTCGGGTGATATGCCTCGTAGAAAAGAGCTAGGCTTGTTTCATCGATTATCAGAAGATGCTTTTCGACTGTTGCAAGTTTTAGAACAACTTCTTGAAATCTCACATTGTTATTCGAATTAACAAAGGAAGAAAACTTTAAACGTCACATTACCTGCCATTGAAGTCTGTACTTATGGGACCGAAGTGTGAACATTTGCTGCTGGCGATATTAATTACGTAGGCCTTTGTCTTTTACATTACATCCTCTTATCTTACAGTTTCATTACCTCCGTCTTACCAATACAGATTTTCCGTAGAAAATGTATAAAATTTGACGATCCACTTAAAGGATCTTGCCACGGACCACCGTTTGAGGATCACTGCACTAGAGGGTCACGTCCTCTCCTCTTAAAAGATTTAAAATACCCCGCTTTTTTTTCTTTTTCTTTTTAAGAAACACTGATTTCAGCCCACCCCGCCCAAAATACGGTTTACTTTGCGGGGTGAAAAGTAAATGTTTAATTAAGGTAAAGCAACGATCTCCAATAAAAGATGGCAGCTCTATCTCCGTAATGTATTTTTATTGTTGCACGAAATGTGAATGCTGTTACTATAAATTCAAGCCTAGAGAGTTCTTACTTTCAGGGAAGAAAGTTCTTAACCAATTCAAGAGTTCGATCAATGCCGATTTTTTAGTTTTTCTTCATTGTTGAAATCGCTTGATTGTTGTTGTGAATATGAAAACGTAACAATGAAGCTCTTTCAACAATGAAGAAAAAATAAAAATCGGCATTGATCGAACTTTTGAATTGGTTAAGAACTTTCTTCCCTGAAAGTAAGAACTCTCTAGGCTTGAATTTATAGTAACAGCATTGACATTTCGTGCAACGATAAAAATACATTAGACATATACGGAGATAGTGCTGCGATCTTTTGTTGGAGATCGTTGCTTTACATTAACCTTAAGGTTTTGAACTATTGTTGCACTCATAGAGGTCTACCAAGGTTATCAACAACGGCACATTGTCTGTAGCGTTCACTGTCATCAGGACGTATGTTTTCTGCCGTAACCTTTGGGAAGTTCTGGGTTCTCGAAGTTCGTTTAACAATAAAGAAGGAAACAGGAAAGGAAATGTAAATAAAACAAAACACTGCCCTACTGTTTGCAGTGAGTGTGTTTTTACCTGAAATCGTGAAAAAGTTTCACTCATGATGAGTATGTTATCAGTCACTTATCTGTGTTTTACGTGGTGTGGGAAACCTGATATACAATATAACTGCACCATCTACGATTATTGAATGCTTTCTTGTTGGTTAGTGCTTTCCCTTTGTGCGATAGGAAGGAAAAAAAGAAATACCGTAAAGACCGAACGGGACCCCTTCCCCCTCTTCCTGTGGCGATGTCGTAAACAAAGGAAACGGAGCTTTGCGGTCGCAGCCTGTTTTGTGATCATCTCTTCTCTCAACCTATTTACGTGTTTTTTTTGTCTCATGTGGTGGTGAAGAAGTTCGTTGTTCTTGTGGTTGGTGGTGCTCGAGGGCGTTCGCTGTGTCCTCATTGACTTTTGTCGAACTAGACAACCTCTCTCACTTCATTGTTTTCCAGGTAACCATAAAATCTTTGCCTTTTAAGTGCAGTTTAATGTCAGGCAGGATTCGTGTAAGCTAACCTTTTGCATCCATTGATATATCTAATTAGCCGCAACGAAATATATATTCTGTTATGAAACTATAACTTTATTATGTGTGTGTGTGTGTGTGTGTGTGAGGGAGGTGGGGATATATTCCGTTAATTGTAAACTTTCGTTTTGTTGATAGACCATAAGAAATGATTTATTTCTTGGAGAAATTACAGACATTATCAAGAAGTCATAAATCATGGTTATCACTTGTTGCTTTTAGATGGTAATGGTGACTGTGATTCTTTTCTATTGCATATGATGAAGTTTGTTGTACGGTATGTTAGTGTTTTACATTTCATAAAATTGTCCTGGTTGTAACAACATTAGAAAAAAAAAATCCCGAGATGATTGAAATTAAAGCAGTCAGTCCCTTGGTGCATGATGTTAGTTCCCTGTATATGATTAAGGAACACGGAGAGGTACTTAATGACACCTCTGTACAGCTCTTCTTTGCATAACCAACATTTATATATTGTTAGAGGAGCACGCTATAACCCCTCTAAGTTGGACTCGTTAGCAGAGATGTCGATGATATAAGGAAGTTAGAGATTATGCGTACTAACATATTTCGGTTCTTCGAGAAGCCTTTTGTGTTAAAGGGATGTGCAACATCTGTGTAAGCTTAGGGTGAACTGGACGACCGCAAAAGATGTGTCGCGACCACCACGGACCTTGGTCGATCACGAACAGTGCATAATAATTCCCCAACGGTTGAATAGTCATTCTTATGGGTCCACACGAAATGATTATTTCTGCTTCTGGCCGTACTGTTTGATACATTATTCACTTGAACTTGTAGTTTTCCATCTTGTTTGATTAATGCTCTACCTACTCAAGAGTAGAGGACCACGAGGGCAGACCTCGAGGACCCCAGTTTGCGGAACGTTGGGCTAGATAAATCCAGGCCTTTGGACTCAAATCTGAAATCAAGTTATTTCTGCCTGTTGTGGTTGAGGTGCTGCGTGCATTACGGACAGACGGAAAAACTTATATTTAAAAAATAAATCCCGCCAAAATGTGTGTTTTTCTTTAAAATGTTGATAACAGATTTTAATTTGACATGTAAAAGTGAAGTTTAATAAACCCTTATACTACTATACTTTATGTGGTAAGCCACATATATCAGTCAAGAGGAAACTTCGCACAGCTAAAAACTACCACGACTGACTACTAACTAGCTAAAATATAAGTTCCTCTTTGATTGGCTAACCGGTTGATCCTTTGTGTAGGTTAGGTTGCCAATTATGCCAGGCTAACAGTAAAGCAGTTAACCCGTCATGCCTGCCAGTCTTTACTGAATTGAAGGATACCAAATCGGTGTCGCTGCTTACGATATGATTTCTTTCTTTGTAGCGTCTGTCGTTGAGACACCAGAAAGAGACAGTAAATTAGGTGGGATTTGAACCTCGCGAAAGTTTTTCACTTTTACTCTCGAGAAAAGAAGAACGTCCTCTCGAAACGTAGTACAAGAAGGAATGCAGAGCAGCCATTCCATTCCAGGCAAAATGAGAGGAATCGTTAATTTTTATGTTTATAGTGTAACAGGCAAGATAAAGAGTTCAAATTTTATCATCCAGGCGAGTCCTTTAGAAAAAGGTCTCTTTTTACTTTTCTATGATGGTTGAGTGTTCCTGGAATTAGGCTACTGAAGTACTATTTCTGTTTTAAAAGTTAGTAGCATGTTTGTATAAACAGATACGCTATTTAATTCATTGTCAAGATGTCACGTACTAAGATTGTTTATAAAGGCTACATATTGAATCTGAAAGGACCAGTAAGTTGCATTTCTTAATTAAAAGTAAAACATGAACCTCTTGTTCATAATGTAACACCCGTGACAAATAAAAAAATGTATCAAAAAGTTTTAAAAAATAAATCGGGTTGTTTGTACGCAAAAAGTACACCATGTTGACGTTTTAGTAAGAGACAGACGTCCTAACTTGCATATGTTTTCATTAATGTTTAATTAACTTGTAGAGTTGTTAATTAAAAGAAATGGATGGTTAAAAATCACCTGTAACGTACGTAACAATTTGATTGTAACTCCCGTGACTAAAAATCAGTGTATACAAATTCACAGACAGTGTTGTTATTAAACAATTGATTGACATTAGACTTTGACAGCTTTGATGCAAACTAGAAGCGTATCATAATGCTTCTCTGGTAAGGCAGAGACCAGAGTTTGTCACTTCAATTTAATAACCTGCGAAGTGACTTCACAAATTTTGTAACATCCGTGACGGCGCGTTTTCATCAATTCCCTTAATAGTAACACATTTAGGTCAATACAATTTTCTCTGTAGGATGATAATTATGTTTCACATTACTTCTAATTATAAAATCCGACATAATTTTCTTTTACTTAAAAAAAACAAAACACACACTCGAAAAGAGAGAATATGTAACATCCGTGACAACTGGAATGGCTGAGAGATATATATAGTCGTGAAGATAATGGACAAAGTCAAACCAAGTATTTATACCAATAGGCAATTCAAGTTTTTATGTGCAACTATTCTCTCTCTGTCTCTCTCTCTTCCCATATACTCTCTATCTCTTCCATATTTGATTTACTGACGGAACAGGGAAGGAAGCAGCATACTAACTGATGGGCACGCCTTTGAGATGTGTCGGTGGAACATCGAACCATAGAGCTTATAATAGACAGACATACCACTTTCCCCATTTCTGACTGCGCTAAAACTAATAGTTTTTTGTTCAGTGCACGCGATTTTGAATCCATCTGCTAGGTAGCTCTGCCATAGACCTCATAGTAGAATATGACGTCTATGGCAGAACTACCTAGCGGATGGATTCAAAATCACGTGCTCTGAACAAAAATCCATCAGTTGTAGCGCAGCCAGAAATGGGGAAGCGTGCTAAGTCTATCTATTGTGAGGTCTATGATCGAACGTTGTTAGATCTGATACTTTTTTTGAATTAATAACTGCATTTACCATTATTCTGCTTTATAATAAAACATTTTTGTGCATCTGTGAAAAGTATTTTATTCGTAACGAAATGATGTTCTTATCTCTTGCAGGCAGTAAAACTGGAGAGCGTGCATCTAGGACGCACAAGATATTTGGTGGTGGTGTCGTGTGTAGGTCGTCAGGACGCGGAGGAAAGTTGTCTTCTGGGCATTGACTGCAATGAAAGGACGACGGTGGGCCTGGTGCTCAGGGTCCTTGCAGACACAGCCATCACCCTGGACGGTGACGGGTAAGTTTTCATAGGGGTTGGTAATTATTCTCAATTTTGTAGCGAGTTATAATGTCTGATGGCAGCATTAGATCCGTATATGTCTGATGTATTTTCTTCGTCGCATGAAATTGCAATGATGTTTCTCCAATACCAAGCCCAGACAGTTCAGACTTTCGAGAAAGAAAGTTCATACATAACCTTCCTTTCTTGTCTGTCTGGATGGTAGCTGAGACGTGCGATTATCGTCGACCAACAATTAAAACTCGACAACAATCCATCCCTTTTACCACCACTTCTTCAATTGTTGTGTTAAGATGCGTTCAGTACAATCTTCAAATCAGGTAGACAAGATAAATGTTCATCCTGAAGTATAGTTTAGTTGAGTACTGTTTACATACCCTGTTTGCAGGTTAGGTTCACTGCTAAGGAAATCAATTGAAAGAGGCAGTGTTTTATAAATCTTTTGTAGAGATATAAGAAACATCTTCCTTGTATGTTCGTATTTCGTACATTCAGGAGTGGATAAAAGGGGTTTTGATTAGTTTGACCAGGCGGCGTCTGGAAACTTTTGGCCTGGCCCAGCGAGGGTCTTGATCGGGGTCTTCCAAGAAGGTGTATAGTTATAGCATCCGCAGAATTGTGTGTCAACAGCTTTTTATTTTATGTAGATGAGCATTTGTTGTTGTATGACGACATTGGATAACAACCAGGGTTTTAAAAGTATGCAAAATTGGCGCAGCAGGGCCACCTGGAGTCAGATTTTGGGCACCAGTTCTTTGCTCTAAATTCTCTTACCGGTATCAAGGCAGTGTACCGTCCTCTATTTTATCTTGGTGCTATGAGTGCATTATTTTCTACGCATTTTGTGCGCGTCATCGTACATAGTGCAGCTTGTTCAGACAACGACGCCAGAGCTGTGTGCGTGTGAAAAAAAAACTGGTAGTTCGCTGCCGCCGTTTAATCACTAATTTCAATATCATGGTGCATTATTATGTAACGTTTATGTAATTTATGTTTAACGTAATATATTATGTAAGGCCACCAATAATTACAAATGGCCACCAAAATATTCTTCAGGTGGCCTCATGGCCACCAAATTTTAGAGTGCTTTTTTAAAACATTGATAACAACAATTTCAAGAGGTTAATCCATACTGATTTTTTATTGTCTTGTTTATTCATTGTTGAAAGAATTTCATTCTTATAGGTTTGGATATTCACAACAATAATCAAGCATTTTCAACAGTGAACAAGAAAGAAAAAAAGTTGGTACGGTCTGTACTTTTGCAGTGCTTAAAATTGATTATTAACTTTCTTCTGTGAAAGTTTGAACTCTTTAGGCTTGAATCTGTAGGAGGAGCATTGCGGAGATAGTGCTGTCATCTAACGTTCGTTGCTTGACACTAACCTGTACCAGTATACAACACATCTACTGAAGGTGAACACTATAATATATAAATTACGTTATTTTGTTGAATAAATTTTGTGTAGACCTTTCGTCCTATCATCAAGAGTACATGTTCATTACTATTTGAAACATTTCATCTGTCTTATTTCTATAACATTAGATAACGTGACAGGTCTCTTTGTATCTGAAAGACAGATAGTTAACTAAACTTTGTGTTTGCCTTCGTCTTCAAAGTCCCTCAGCTTTCAGATAAAACGAAACGAGTTCTCGCAGAAAACGTGGACCTATTCCGGTAACGGTGCTTGCTTGGCGCTTTCATATTATTATCACCAGCCAGCAAGATTTCTTGTTCCTTCTGATAAGACGATTTAGGACATCAGAACTTCAAAAGACATTATCAACCAGTCGCATGTTTGTTTCCCCCTTATACCTTCTCTCTCCCGTGCATACGCGGTCACGAGACTAAAATTTCATCGTGGTTGTGTGTTCTCTTCTAGAAGCTACACGAAGGATTGCTGGGATCTTTTTAAAAATTATTTCGAGAACGTTGTCATCCCATTTATAAAGCTAATCCCTCCTTTACACGTCAATAAAGTTTTTCGATAATAAACTCAATTAGCATTGCGTTAGGAACGCCCATCTAATAGCAGGTAGAACCGCCTCTCTTGTGTAAAACGGTCCACATGCTTTGTCAAATTGAGTATTGTACAGGGTGTTCAGAAAAGAATGATTAGGTTTCAAAAGTCAATAAAAAATATAACTTTATATGGATTCAGCGTACATCATAAGTAACAGCAAATGTCCAAGTTTCTAATATGTGAAATACAAGTCTACAACTTTTTAATGTGTGTCCCGTCCCCTGGGTCGCACGACACGCTTCCACACGTTAATCAAGCTCATTTCAGACGTTGTGTAGCGTGTCCTTTGTAGTGGCCTGCACTGCATGCATTATCCGATCACGAAGTTTTTGGATGGATGTGGGCGTTGGTGGTACATAAGCGCTGTCTTTCCGTCTGCACTACGTCCGATCCAGCGCTGAGGAAACACACGATTTAGAAGCCCTTGTACATTCCTGTGAAAATGGGGAACTGCTCCGTCCAGTTGTAGGATGTAATCACCATAGTTGCTATTCATTTCGGAGAACGGTGCCCGAAACCCATGCAGCAATGTAATTACAGATTCCTACACAGAAAGCTTTCTCGTGCTGCAATGCCATCGTGGAAACTGGCCCCGCAGCAAGCATGAAACTGCTCTTATTAACGCGAACACATCAGAAATTTGGACAGTTGCCACTGCGACCGTGTGTGCTGAAACTATGTAAGATTTTTTATTGACTTTTGAAACCGCAGCATTTTTTTGTGTAGACTCTGTATTGGTTTTTTAAAAATTATTAACGTTCTAAACGAGTTTGTAAGCTTCAAAAGTCGGGGCCTACAGTTTGAACTCCAAACCAGTGCGTTCGGTATCAACTTTTCGCTTGTATCGTCATCAAGTGTTCACCGGCCGCGAACTAAAGCTCGTCCAGCCAGTGAATGGTTGGTTACCACTGCACTCTGCTATACACAGCACATCTAGAATCTGTTGCTAGAATCAAAAGCAAGCTACTCTGATTTCCTGTAAGTCTTAAAAGCTGCTAGTGATAAAAAGGTTACACTCGACAGTCACTGGCGGAAACAAACGAAAACATGATAACGCATAGTGTCCATAAGATTTTCACAAGGGCCTGGGCAACAGCATCCAGTTGCGTTGCAGAGCAACTGCCTGGTCATAGTGGTGGGTCTGCTGTAGCCACAGATATGCTTAATTGGATTGAAGTCTCGTGACTTAGGAGGGCAGGGCAACTTGGAGTATTTAATTTCAAGTTCTTTTAAGCACGACATGGTAAGTTACACTGACACCATGATAAGTTTCCTTGCTGTGTTAGCCAAGATCCCAAGTACACATCACATTGAAAACATTTTGACTGCCAGTGGTTCAGATTTAACAGAATGTGTTACGTCGTTTCATTACGTTAGATCTGCTTGATTACAGTTACGATATAAATGTAGATTGAAACGGGGTGAATTCTAGACCCAATATAATCCTGGAATACACGTGCAAGGACTATGTCTTTTGATTCTACATGTAAACTTTGTCAAGGATGTGTTTGCAGGATACAGTAATTTCACAGTGATTTTTACGTTTCATTAAAGAGACACTTTTATAGCATACACAGAAGCATAAAAAAGAGTAGTTTTAAATGTGAAACGTAGGTAGGAAGGTAACAGTAGCCGTAGTCTACGAATATATATATATTATTTTAACGCTGAGTTTTTTTTCTTCTTTTTTAAAGGTGTAAACTGGTAACAACAGTCGTGCAGTTCTCTTTCATTGAAAACAAGTCCCGTGGCCTTGTCTTTGCAACTTTGTTCTTACATTTGAGGAGGCTGAACATTTACATAATCTACATGTTGTTGTACATGCGACGATAAAGGAAATAGCGTCCATAGACAGCTTTCATGATCGTTGCTTCGAGATTTGAAAAATATCATTGTCAACTACCACCTCATGTCCTGTGGCTCTCTCTCTCTGGTGGGATTTGTTAATGAGCTCCGCAGGTGACATTACCAATGCGAAAGCTATTTCCATTCGTTTATTCCTTTACTCTTTTCGGTAATGGATTGATTTACTAATTTTAAAGGTGTTTACTGGCGAAAATTAAAATTGATGATGAAAAATCGCTGTTTACAGTTTATCACTGGAGAGGCAGCATGTTTTCAATTAGACTAGACTTTTTTTTTAGTCATAATACCCGAATGTCAGTATAGTACATTGAATTAAAGTCACAGTTGGCACCTTTTCCATCTTTCTTGCGCAGATAGAACCTAAACCAATCCCTGGTCGGTTATAAAATTTAGTCAGCTTTTAGAACACACAATTTTCTCAACTGTACTCATAAGTCGGTGGTATTTTTGAGAATATGTTTCCTGATAAAATGGCGTGTAAATATGGGGGACTTTTCATATATATAAAAAAATACGAGAAAGATTTAGTCATACCATCTATATCAATAAACCTTTCTCCACTTCTGTACCATACAAATGGCTCAACTATGTACACTGAATAATTTAAGTTTTGAGAAAGTGACGTCCAAATATGGCGAATTTTTTTCGAAACCAACCAACTTTCTGTTTTTGTTAAAGTAAGAATCCCAACCTCTTTAGGATATTTTTGTAATAAAATACCTAGAAAGGGTTACTTAATGTTGTAAATGACAAGTACGTCCTTTGTTTTGGAAAAGAAAGATAAAAAAAAATCGAAATATTGGAATTTTCCGTATTTGTCAGGAGTAATCTTTTGATATCACGAACTGCACACAAGTACCTATCATATCAAAAAGAATTACTTATTTATGTTAATTACTCGCTAAGGTAGGATTTGTCAAAAGTAGTACAGCATAGCAGGTTTTGAGCGTCATTAATTATCAACAAAGGAATGTCACGGTAGATATAAATTTTTGACTGGTACAGTTTTTTTTTTTTTTTTTTTTTTTTTTAACTATCTGAATTGAGATGGAGCGGCTCCACTTTTAATGTTCATAGGTAGTTACTGTACTCCTGTATTGCATTATAATCAAAAGCAGTATTTATATTTTCAAATATTGATAACGCTATACAGTGTATTACTGCTTTTGAAATAGTGTCTTTGTATTGATCAGTTTAATGAAGTGTGTTAGGAAAATACAATTTATTATTGAAATTTCTCAGATTGTAAAACAGAGAGGAAAGAAAATTGATATTAAAAGATTCTAAAAATGCCGTTGGGTAGATTTGACAATGAGAATAAGAGAAAACAGGGAAAGGCATATCGATGAGAGCAAAACAGGGTGATGATTTTATCCAGAATGACTGCGTATAATTTTTATCTCAACAATTCGTTCCGATGAAGTGGTTTTTTCCTAGTGAAAGAAAATGCTTACCGTACTACTTTAAGCATATGTCGTTTTTTATTTCTTCTGTGTAATTAGATGGAAAGGTTGGAGCTGCGGAGTAGATAATGACGTAAGCCATTTCGTTCAAGTGTATGCTATTCGTGATGATTGTGATAATTTTTGTGATTCATAGCGCTCTTCTTTCGAGACAGCGTCTTCTTGCTCCAACCTTTTTACAGCAAATGTGTCAAATGGTCTGCGTTCCCAGGATGACTGGTGAAAATTTTTAATCGCGCGCACACACACACCCACAGAAGGTGAGAGACAGTAGTTCGCCTGTAGTAGCCTTACCAAGATTTATACTTTATAGTAGTTTGAGTATTCGCTTTACCAAACAAGGTATTGTTCACATCAGCAATATGAATTCTTGGATAATTTGTTACCTAATCTTAGAGATGATGGTGATTGAACTTCTCCGCTCTGTATTTTGCATGCAGTTTTGAAACTTTTTTTCTGTTGTGAATATAGACCGAAATAACTTGATCACCAACTGCACAAAGATTGTATGTACAATTAGTGTGTGTTGCTTCAATATGTATGCAATTTTCGTGAGGTCGACTCTTACAGGATTTGCACTGCACCCAGTTTTCTTGAAACTACTCCACAAAGTATGCAAATGCTGCAGTTCCCGTTTTCCTGATCATTCTTTTTTTTTTCTTTGAACAAAAAACAGCTAACGTTTCACTCTAAATTCTTGATCGTTTGTTCTGTTTCAGGGTTCCTTTTGTATGGTGTTTATGTTCTTAGACAGCAGTTAGCATTGTCCATCCCGAAATTTAAACACAAGATAGTAACTATAGTAAGTTAGGCACATGAGATTTGGGGATACACACGTATGAAACACAAATGTATGTATTATAACTTACCTGGTGAAGAATAATCTACTTCCGAATACCACGTTTGCAGGACGATAAAACGGGACTGCGGTGGCGCAGTGGTAGAGCGCTCATCTCTGGAGCGTAGGGTCCTCGGTTCGATCGTGGCTCGTACTGTGTGCACTTCGTGGTGGACAAACACTGTGTTCGTGGGTTTTCTCGGGAGTTCTCCAGTTTTCTCCCACTTTCTTAATTCCACCATCATCCATTCGACCTGAGCCAGAGTTTCCTAAAGGCCTTAAAATAAAATTCAAATGCAGGACGATAGTTGTTATTCTGTCCGGAGGCAGGCACTCGAAGGTCCCTGGAAAAAATAGATCACTTATGACTTATTATTTGTAAAAATCTTTCTGGTTATTCGCTGTGTTTTATTTAATTAAAATCCAACAGTCATTTCACTAGCCTTCTTACTAGCATCGTCAGGGGGCATAGCAGGAAGGCTAACGAAACCATCGTCGGGTTTTAATAATAATAATAAACACACACACACACATAAAAATATCCCGAAAGAGTTATTAATATACATCAAACGTACGTTGTCAAAGTCTGTAAAAATGTATTAAATCTCTTATGGTTTGCCATTGCCTCTTATCAGATAGTATATGCTAAGGAACAAGACAGTCGTGTGGGCTGAGACGTTAGGTCAGCTTCTCCAACATTGCCGGTTCGAATCCCTCCAAGGGCATGGTTGTGGATTTTAATAAGCATTGGTCTTATTTAATCGTGACGGGCCGAAGTCAAAAGTTACTACAATGGCGAATACAAAATAGTTTACAAGACGGTTTAAACTGAACTACGAACCATTCCATTCAATGTGTCTTATACCGGGCATCGAACCCGGACTCTGGATTAGAAGACAACAAGCGAAATCGTCCATGCGCCGGGAAGGGTTCATTCGTATTACGTGGTGAAGGAAAACAGATGCTGCTATGGAATGATTTAAAAATTATTGTCTGATACTCAACATATCTTCTAATGGCGGTGATCGATCGCTGTACACTTAATTGAGTTGCTTAATTACAAGTTGTTAAGTAGCTTTTCAGTACTAATCAAGGTGTGAGTAATTGCAGTATATGTGACACTCTGGAGAGTTTAATTGTCTGGGCGTGATCTTCACTTATCAAAGTTAAAATATTGATAGAAGATTGGTAGTTAATTTACAAGCTAGTTTTATCGAAGTCGGTAATCAAGAAGAATGTCTTGGGAAAGATCGATGATACGAATCTTCGATATAATCTACATATAAGTTATGGACAGTCATCGTCGCCATTAACCTTTATGTTCTGCCATCAGCGTCTAGTGCTTTAGAAAATGTTTAATCTTCTCCATATGTACATGTCATGTTTTGTGTTTTTATGTGAACATATAATGTTTCTTTCTCATTCAGTCTATGAATTTCAACCGGCTTCCTGCACTTCATCTTTCCCCCCATAATCATATATATCATTGCATCCTTCAGTGTACAAGTTTTGCGTGAACAATGTCCTAAACAGTCTCTTTTTATCTGTTATAAATATTTCCTCCAATATCATTCTTCTCTCACATACAGATTGTTTATAGATGTTTTCTTTTTCCATTCACATTCGCTGTTGTCTCGGCGCGGAAGCCACATCTGTATGTGCAGCCGAGAAAGAGTTGAGAATGGCTATTTCCAAAATGGCATTACCAAAGCTGAAACGGGTCTCCGGGTCAAGTTTCGGATCGGGTCGCCTATGTTCAGGTCAGGTTGGGTCACCAAAAGTGACCCGGTGTCAGCTCTGGACATCACGCGTGCAAAGAAATACCAATTACAATAAAGACTAGATATTCGGATGGAGCAGGGTTGAAGTCTTTCAGGGTACTTTGCCGCCTCAGTTCTACTGTTAATGGTATTGGAAATATGAAGCTCTAAAGTTCATTTTCTCACGCTTTCGGCAGCCTGTAGCGCCTAAACGAAGCATTTATGCTCCCTCGATGGTCTGTACTTACCTCCTTTATTTTTGTCAGGAATCTCGTGGGGTAGGTTTGCCGTTATGTTGCAACACCGGGATGATAATAATAATGTCGTTATATAATACTATTTACGAGTATATGCTTTGTTACAGAGGTAGAGTTGCTCAGGAAACCACAGAAGATTTTTCCGTAGCAGAGGGAAGGCACAAGGTGAAAAAAATTTAGAATCTTTGTCCGAACGTATTGTAGTCTAACCTAACGGAAGCTCAGTCAGGCACTCGTGAACATTCTTTTATCTCTATAATATAAAATCTTTATGGTCTGAACTGCGAACTTTTTCTTTTTCCTAAACCCGTCACGACTAAGAAATGACATCGCTCGGCGAACATTCTTCCGGGATCCGATGGGGGAAAGGCTAGGGCTTTAGTTAAAAGTACCATCTCGGCATTTTCCTGGTGAAACTGGGGAAAACACTAGGAGGCCTCACCCAAAGCCATTGCCGATACGAAGTCCGCGACGTTACTGAGCTAGGCACGGGTTTCTGTATCTCATACTAAAAAGCCGTCTGAGTGAAAAACCGTATAAAGAACTTTGATTCATTCTCCTGGACACTTCAGACAGAACCGGCACTCATGAACTGTTGTTCGCACAAAACTCAGTCATGTCATAGCATTCAATATCAACAATAATGTCGAGGAGCTGCCAAGTGTGAGTTGCGAGCTATTACTCGATTATTTGCCTGTTAAAGGGCTAATATGCGGTTGAGATTCGTTGGAAAATGTGTGTTACCTACAGAGACCAATTCAGGAGTGCCTTGTCTGTGCGGGAATGATGTCGGAAGTTTTGGGAAAGACAAGCAGTGTCCACAGCGAGGCTTCCTATTGAGACAACAACGTACTTTGAGAAGAAGGCAGTGTGCTAATTAACGATTTTTTTTACAGGGAGGGAGAATGAGATATTGTTTGTTGATAAGAAAATAACGTGATGAATTATAATATTATACATGCGTCCAGATGCAGACTTACTGAGGGATTTCTCATTCATACCTCCCCCCTTTAATCCGCACACTGGGAGAAGGTACAAAAGAAACCAACTCGTGAGCCCATTACGACTAATGCGTCAATGCAGATTAGACTACGTGAAGAAGTAGCATAAGTGTGTGCTTAACTTTTGTATATGTTAACTTTTTTTCTATTCCCCTTGGTTATTTTTTTACAGCGCCATTACTTGAAGAAGTAGCCCCTCTCGGTGTATAGCAGAAACTGTTGTATATTGGTGGTCATAATTTAAAAATGAATATATTTTATGTTTTGGAGAGTATTGTAATAATTTTAATGTTAGTTGTGTTAGTAGGTATAAGAAGAAAAAATAAGTATGTTAAGATCCCTTGCAGCCAAAGGACGTTATGTATTGTCACTTGTTTGAAAAGAATATAAAGCAATACGCGTCGATTTCCCAGATTGACTGCGGAAGAGAGAAGAAAATTGG
>JAGDQP010024542.1:6827-27843 GCA_022664845.1 Lepisma saccharinum | reverse complement strand
AATTATAAATAACTCCAGCAGGAGAATTACTTCTGCATCGCTCGCTAGTCAACAAATTATCAGCCTCTATAAGAAATAATCAGAGAAAAAAATACATTCCTTAAGCTAATACGCAAAACTACTTAAAAATACTGCTTTCTACATAACCAATGAATTCCTAAACAGTCCACTATGCTAATCTAACTATCGTTCTTATAAACTCATGACCTTATAACAACTATAAATGTACGTTATCGCAACTATAATGAAAAATAAAATCTTTATGGTAATTCTGTATTGCAATATTCTTATTGTGTCTCTTTATAATAAAAATGAAATTAATGAGCTGTAACTTGTTTATGTATTGAAATTTGTAAAACCTAGAAATCAGTTGGTGTCATTATTTTGGCTAATGGTATTCAATTACGACTTTTGTCTATTATTCAATAATGAACATTATACTTATATAGTAGATATACAATATTGTTCAATTTTGAGTTAAAATGCTCATATTATCTTTGTTCAATTATTATTATTATTATCACTGTACACACTGATTCATAGAAAATGTCTCATGAGAAACTTTTTCGAAACTCCGAAAGTTCCACATCACGAAAATGCTGAAAAATATTCAATGCCAAAATGATCAATTTACTTTTTCAGACTGCTGCTCAACTTGCATTTGTCAACTTTTTGTAATTTGGACCTTTTCCATGAATCTGAATGTACATAAGTAATATCTTGACTTGTTCTAAAGTTGAGTGAAAAATTATCAAAATATGTTCCACAAAACGAATAACAATGTAATATAATCTAGCATGTCCTAAATAGGAAATAAATAAAGATCGTGCTATGTTTACAAAGAGCACGATGTAGTGTTGACGAAGAAGTATCGAACTTAACTTTCGAAAAACAGGAAATCCTCGTGCAGTACATAAATTAACAACAAATACGAAATTACTTTCGAACAAAATCCAGGGCCTTCTTCAATGGTGCGGTATAGGGCAACAACATATATGAAACTCTAAGTCACAGTGCTATTACCGCCATTAAAATTAATTTTATCTTATATGGAAAAATGGAGAGGATAAAAAAGCAATAGAAAAAATTGTCAGTAATTATATGGTGAAGTTGACTGAGACGCAGCAGTACTCAAAAGAGGTTGGTCACCTGCTGAGAGGTGGGATGTGTCAGTCGTAAATAAGAAACAGAAAGATCAGCCTTGAGAAGTTAATATGGTGAATTGAAATGAATTAATTTATTTTACGGCTTTTAGGTATCTTAGGCTCACGTCGGAATAGAGTTGGTGAACGATGTTGTAAGATAGTCGGCCAGGGCCCACTTAGTAGGTATCATCCCGGCACGTAGCTGGTATGACTAAGGAAAAACCCTGATCTTGGATTTTGGTCCGATATTTTTCGTCCCCTCCTCTCTTTGTCTCACAACACGCGCTTTCTCAACGAAACTATACAGGTTTCGGGTTCCCACTACAAACAAAATATACATGCAGTACGGTACTGGTCAATTTGCACTACACTTTTAAATTGAACGCACTGTATCTTAAATACCGTAGAAGCTTAAACAACGGAGGCAAAATGGATCTCAAGCAGCATCGGAAAGTGGCCCAATCTGCCTATTGCAATGGATTACTCCTACAATCAGATTTTCATTAACCAGACGGTCACATTCAGCAATAAGAGTCAAAATCACATTCACATATTCATTTCACGAACTTATTTACTAAAATACAAGGTTTCCTCTTATTTTCCATTACAGCGATAATTTAGTGTTTCACGCTGACTATTCAATCGCATACGAAAGTGAGTATTTTATTTGTACATAAGCATAAGAGCAGTCAAATTAGACATTAATATTAAGTAACATTGATTACAATATACAAAAATAATGACACAGAAAAAATTTAAATGTATTTAGATAATACAAAAAAGACATTACTTTTACACAGCACAACTTTGACATCTTTCGTCTTTCTTTAAACTAGTTTACTGGGGTTGTTATAGTTCATGGTTTCGTCCAGTTCGTACAACTTAACATAATCACTTTTAATGATTAACAGTTTTGATGCGACAATAATAATAATGAAGCACTGTTTAACGTAAACAGACCACAATAAATGTAATTACAGTTTTCACAAATAACCTTTGACAGCTGCCGTGACCGAGATCTCCCAGTTGTTGGTAGGGTATGTTGTACCAGAAGCGTAGTAGTGTAATGGACAGCATACCTAACCGACAACAGGGAGATCCGGGTTCGAGTCCCAGTCACGTGGCTCTCAATTTTTCCTATGTTGATTTCAGAATAGAATAACATAAATAAAAGATATTTAAATGCTGCTTAGAATATACAAATGTGTTTCAATGAATGTAACTTTTAAGGGTTGAACCTGTTGTGATCATTCTATTATTAAAATTTAAAAATAATGCACGTACGCACAATGTATTCGGATTTAGAATCTGAATTAATTTAAGGTCAGTTCTACAATCGTCCGCTAAGCTGAGGATAACTCTCATTTTGCGTACTCTCATTGGCCAAAATCAGACTTGGCCTCAACTTAGCGCTGACTAGAAGCTTAGCGGACGATTGTAGAACTGACCCTTAAGGCTTTTAGACATCTCAGATTTAGTCCGGGATAGAGTAGGGAATAGGATATTCGAAGATAGTTGGCTAGGGCCTAGTTAGTAGGTGCCAACCCGGCATTTTCCTGGTACGACTGAGGAAGAGCCGTGGAAAAACCTCAGTCAGGATGGAATACAGTTTATCTCGTAAGTTTTTACCTATCTTGCATTAAGATAGCAACTGTGTTTAGGGTAAAACGAAGATAGTAAGATACTCTTACAAACATCTGGTTTTCATTTAACTTCTCCTTTCTCCCGGAATATCACAAAGTCCAGCCAGGAGTGGAGTGCACTACATTGTTTGTACGTACATCGAAGCAATTCTGATAGCCCCACGATATGTCCACGTAGAACATCAACGAATCCGAAGCCATTGAGAATATACAAATACTAAAAACTTTTCCAACTTACCATAAATAAAAGGTACTACTTCCACATGAAGACTACAGGGCTGAAAGCTCTGACTCTCCGTATCAACTAAACCACAACTTGAGAACTTTCTCCATTTAAAATACGGGTCGTATAAACTTTCCATTAAATGGCAGAAATTAATGAGAAGCCTGCAGCTTGCTTTCTTCAGATCTTCATTCTTGTGTATTACCTACAAAATAGACATTTTAATTTTCAGAATTATAATTAAGAACTGACAACAGAACCCCACAAAAAGAAAAGCAAAGAAATAATCAACTCCAAAGAACAAGTGAAATTAGAGACTGAAGATTCCTAACTTCAAATAAACATGTTAGAGAGCCGAGGCAGATTCAGGTCTTGTTCTGACAACCGTCCTGAGTAAGCTTTGGCACGACTTTTCTCAGGCAAATGACACAATGGTACATAGAATACTAATTCCAGCCACTGGCTGCCACATCTATAACAATAAATAATAATATTAGTACAGCTAAGTTCGTGGACTGGCTTCACTGTGGTGCATTACAGCTAGGCAGTTGCATGCATATAATGTAAGTGTAAGTAGAACTACGATCTTTGTTGTGAAGGGTAGTTGAAAGCGAGAGATGGAACTCGAGAATGTCAGTTTGACCATGTTCTGCAAAAAAATTAGATGATCATCTACCGATTCGGAGCGGTTACCAAGCACAAACGTTACAATTTCTTCCATCTTACGTTCAGTTCAGACCATTTTTGGCCGACAAGTACGTTCGTCATCCTTCAAACTGTCTCCACTACGCAAAACGTTCATGTCACACAGCACTACGACCCAAGGCTTCTTCACCGTATACTTGTTTGATCATCTGAAACGTTTCGCAGAGGGATTTGTTTCATTTTTGCCAAAACTTGACATTTACCTGTTGCTCAAACTGGGACATTATCGAGTTTCGACGCTCGCATTCACAGCCCTTTACAACAGAGTCCGTAGTTTTGCTTACACTGAATGCAGGCAACTGTTTGTTGCTAGGACGAGAGAAGAGCCGACACAACACCATCTTGTGACGCAATCTATCAGCTGTAGTTTATCACAATGACACTGAGGCAAGTCCACGAACTTAACGACTGTACCACGTATTAAAAAATTAAATATGGACATAATAGTGGACATTAAACATAGCGATCTTTAACCAAACGGACACTGACAGAAAAGGAAAGGCACTTTGTTAACGGAAAGTTAAAACAGATAAACGAGTTTTAGCTTCATACTCTGTTTCACAGGACATTCCTAGTAAATCCCGTTATCTCCTTTCACTTAATTACAATGTATCTGTAAGGAAAAGGGAGGACGCAAAATAGTAATCAAAATTTCTTTGAATTACTGGCACATGCATTATTGTACGAACAATACCTAGTAAAATGTTTTATACCATGTTTCGGACGAACTATGACCTTAAGTTACAACATGGTTAAAAATATGCATTTTCACAAAAACTAGAAAAGTGTTTAAATTAACATAATAATGCAAAAACAGGCCATCATGTCATGCCATAAAAATCCGTGCTGCTACTGTTATTACTATTATTATTTTAGCCGTTAGTGACCTTCTATCAGACCTACAGTTTACGGTAAACTCCAAATCACTACGTTCAATCCGTCCCCAATAGAAATGAACACAAGACCCCTTGATTACAAAGAGATTAGCGAAACTAGGGATATAAATGCATAGGTTGCGGAGTATTATGACGCCGATATCTTCGAGATCGTCCCTAGACTTCAGAAATGCATGGAAAAGCACGGCGACTATGCGGAAAAATAACTGAAGTATGGACTACAGATATCACAATATAAATGCTTTCCAAGTTTTCCCTCGTACTTGAATCGATATAGCTTCACTATTTATATGACTCTCCGAGTAACGAACGCTAGCTTCGCATTTAGCACGACTTGTTCTGAAAATGTTTTCACACGTACATCCCTTGTATTCCAAAGTAGGGCTAACATCTTAACATTGCATTCATTGCACATAAACGTACTCATCAGGTATCAAATTTTACAGAATAAAATAAAGTGGGGGCTCTCAGTAATAACAACATAACAAAGTTAACAGTACCAGAGTAAGTCAATCTACTTGTACATGAATACATGAACAGTACAATACATTAATAAGCTTTGGTAAACTTTATTTTTAGATGGACCAGTCTAATAACTTTTGACTTCGGCCCGTCACGATTCACCCTTTAGCTGTTAAAATCCACACCCATGCCGTGACCTTCAAGTCGATGGTCTACCACCGCAGACCGCTCGGCCACCCGGCCGGCGGTACATGAATAAGTAAGTCAATCTAAACCATTGACAACCACTACAATACAATAATAACCTATAATCTTGTAAACATATTTGGAACAGAATACACTACCTTCCGAAGGACTATTGCTGTGATTTTAGCTAGGGTGCTCACAAAATCTCCAGTCGCAAGATGTGGGATGTTTTCGAAGTTGCGACATAACACGATTAAACAACGTACTAGAAGAGAAGTTTTGTCTAGATTTCCACACGTTATAGGTTCCTGAAAAACAAACCAACCAAAAAGAAATAAAAAGTTCCTTATGCTAATCATTCAAAATACTTTATTTAATAATTATACATCTTGGATTCATGTGGAAGAAAACAACTTTCACATACACACATATATATATATATGATTTTACTAAAGCTTTGTCAAAAATATTTAAATCAGATTGCTTGAATCTCCGATATCATATGGTTTAGAAATATGTATCAGATCGTCAACTTTGAATCTCCCACACTTAATCATGAAGATCAAAAGAGTAAAACAATTTTAGAATCAAACTTTCACGGCCTGATATTATATACAGAATTTATTATTCAAATCACTGATTAAATACACATTTTGAACGCACCACACAACGAATATGGAAGTTTAAACGTCATCCCTATGTACAGAATTAAAGAAAGAAATACCGTTCTCAACAAACAAATTAAACCAAAATTGATTCTATTAACAACGTTAAAGAATCTGTTAACTTGATAATGACTACAGACGTAGTCGAAAAGTTGTGTGGTGTGTAGTCACTCACACACGGCAAAGCCTTGTTCGTTGAAAAAGAACCCAGAGCGGTTACGAAAGCTTGGAGTTAATTTTATCCCATACAACAAGATCATTATGGAACTAGTAAGCGTTATAATTATATGACCCATCCATCTGAAGTAACTTTACTTTTGTGTGATGTGTTAAAACTGTGAATATAATAATAAATTATGGGTCTATAATAATAAAAGATTTGTGTACAGCACGTGACGCTTGATGTTATTTAAATAATTTATACAGAACAAACTTGTTTAAATAAAGAAGGTACAATGAATAAAAGGGTAGCTCAGGATCTTTATCATAAGTATTTCATCTGCTACAATTGCAGTCTATTCAAAACCTGAGAAGTAACGTTCGAAGTGACGTTATAACATATTGGGTAACTAACGGAGTTAGAAAGTGTACCATCCGCTATATTCTACGAACCTGTATTATCGTTAATAATAATAATAAAAAAAAAATAGTACGTAGATGTTTTTTAAATAATATCCTTCTGTATGGTAAATGTTGAAATAAGCACAGAAAAAGTGACAGCCGTCATGACCAGGATCGATCCCGGATCTCCCAGTTGCCGACTAGGTATGCTAACCATTAGCCTGATGGTGTACTGGATAGCATACTTGGCCAGCAATTGGTAAATCCAGATTCGAGTCCTGGTCACGGTGGTTATCAGTTTATCTGTGCTAATTTCAACATTAAAATTAATAGTTTTTAAAAAAAATTAGCAAACAATTTTCTTTTGTTAAAAAAAGGGAAATAAAATTTATCAAAAAACGAAAAATCAGTAACAACGGATAAAAAAAAAATACTTAAAGACTCATAGGTACAAAACACAATCAATCATGAATAACGGTAGTTCTTCGAGTGACGCTCAGAAAGAAGTGTTAGCGGCACTCATATATATATATCGAATTTCTGCTGGAACTAAGTAAAAAAGCAATCTTAATTCTATTGTAGTATGTATGAATTGCGCTACACAAGAAATGCGTGCAGTTGGATCAGGAGTCAAATTTTGGATCTACAGGAAATCGACCCTCGTGACTCGATTAAGCAAGACCACAAAAACAAAAAAAAATTGACTCCTGATCCAACTGAAACCTTCTTTTCATACACTTGGAAAAAACCTGATTCGATTTCATGAAGATAGAAGGTAAAATTCTAATCGACCCTCCTGAGTCGATTAAGCAAGGTTATGGGTTTACTCGGGGGTTCCCCCTGTTTCCTCTCACTTTCTTCATTCCACCAAGGTTTTTTCCAATGTTTTTTACTTGGAAAAAACCTGATTCTTCGTGCGTAGTTTTTTCTCTCTCTCTCTTTCTAAATGGGGAGGTGAAAAAAGGAAAGAGAAACTTGCTTTTTTTTTACTTCCCCTTCTTCTTCTTCTCTCTCTCTCTCTCTCCCCTGAGCCACCCTAGGGCGGTGCGAAACAAAAATAACAAAATTTCACATTTCTGATGATAGCACTGGCCCCAGACCATATAGGCGGCCGAAACTTGCGGAATCGTTTCCTTTGACCTTTCAAACAGAGTTTAACACATCAAAATCGGTGAAGGGGTTCAAAAGTTATGGGTTATGGCTTTTTCTTTTAGCCCAATCACAGAATGTTCACAAATGATAGAAAAGCAGGTGTCTGTCCTTTTTTTTTAGCCCAAAATGGTTGGTACCAGGGGATTTTGGGTGTCAATTGCGGGCCTCGTAGAGGAAAATTGATGCTTATTTTCTTTATAGGTGTTACAGTTTTCGAGATATGGGGCCTTAAAAAATACGTAATATTACAATGGAAACACTTTAACATAGTCACTCGAAAAATGGATATCACTTCTTTTGTGAGCAGAATTCTTGTCACTCTTCCCTTTACCCCGAAGCGGTTTTTCTACTGATATTAAAAGTCCAGTAATCTATGGTAAAGAAAATATGCTATAAAAATCCCTTATTTTTGTTCCAAGTAAGTACTTCTTTGTTCTTTACAATAACAAAAGGGTTTTTCTGAGTTCGTCACTAGTTTACTAAAACAATATTTGTAGAACTTCAATTCAGATATTAAGACAATATAGCATCTTGAATAAAGAAAAACACACATTTCTGACAAGGCTGATATTCTTTAATAACAAAAAGAAATTAAAATATAACAGTTTCGGAAGAATACGACTTCCTTCTTCAGACTGAACTCTACAACTGAACATAGAAAGATTATTTAAGCAATAAAGAAAAGAGATTTTTCTATGTTCAGCTGCAGAGTGCAGTATGAGGAAGGAAGTGGTATACTTCCGAAACTGTTACATTTTAATTTCTTTTTATTATTAAAGAATATCAGCCTTGTCAGAAAGCTGTGTTTTTTTTAACTCCAATAAACTAAAATGCTAGTCAGGTTTTGTTATTATTATTCAATGTTGTTTTCTAAAATAAATATTCTTCCCTAATTTATTTAGCCTAACGGACAATATGTTAGTCTGGATCCTGAATGTTGTTAGTCTCACTGTTTTACGTATAAGCTCTTTACAATTTGTCCTAAAAACATTAATACGCTACACAGTTCTAAATTTTAAACTAAAATGAAACCAGTAAACACGTAATACCTGGATGTGCTCTACCAGTAGTAAAAATGGTCGACTGAAAATGTTTGAAAATCCGAAAAGTTGCACAATATGGTAGCATTGATAGAATTTGCAACGTTAACTTAAAATAAACATTTCACTGATAATGGTTGGGTGTTGTCAAACTATACAACTTCCCGGACCTACATAAAATACTTTCCTATCGCCCATTTTTTATTAATTGAATTTATTTTAAGGCCTTAGGCAACTGGCTCAGGCCGCCATTTTCTATGAATTTGAGTGCACCTGTACACGGTTAATTGAATGCTAAAATAAATGAAATTAACTCTGGATTTCTTTTTAACTTCAGAACATAGCAGGTGACTCGTTGATTTTTTATTACTATTACCTTCTTCACTTCATCTTTGGCAATTCCCGTGAACTTTCTAAGAGCAAGGAGAAAATCTTCGGGTAGTCTTTTAAGGTGAGGTCCACTCTCATGTTTCGTTATTGACGGGGAGAGTTTCTGCCACGGGAGATCTAACTGAGACTCCCACACTGATACAAAGGACTGGATGAACTGATGGAAATACACCTTGTCATTCTACAACAGAAAAGAAATAACACGTTATTCATTCAAATAGACTGACTCAAACACCTACCTGACACATGAGAAATGAGTAAGTGATCAAGTTCGTCGCTGGGAAAACAAAATGGCGTATTTTTTTTAAAAAAAAAATGGGTTTTGATTACCTCTGTGTTCCTCATAAGATGATCTGAAAAGTAGCCAAGTGTCGTGTCTCTATAATAAATAGTTTTTGAGATGCATAAAATATAAATTCTACTGAACAGTTACATTGTATGTCTTTGCTAAACTTTAAAGGCTTCCAGAAAAAACAAAAAGATACGTTACTTTATTTTCCCAACGATGAATTATTCAACTACAGAAGTACTTCTATTCTCTTCTATTAATTAATACTGAAGTTGAAGCTTAAATTACTTTTTCTCCCTAATTACAACAAGTAAAATGTAGTATAAACTAAATTAGCTATGTAAAATGATGCTCGGCGTTCTGCCGGGAGTCAAGTCTTGACCCGAAGGTCCCTGGGCAAGATGAACCAATGATGGTATGCCACTGCCTTCCATCGGATCAAAATGACGTTCTAAGAACGGGGCCTGCAATTTAACTTGGGCTTCGAACCACTGCGAATCGAACCCGGGAGTCCCCTGTTTAGACCCAAAGGGTATACTGCTTTACGTAAAAATAAAAAAAAAAATAAAAAAAGCAATAGGAAGTAAAAGTGATAGTGCAAATTGTAAAAACTAAATATTTTGGAATACAGGGAATTTTTTTGGCAACGTAACGCAGTACTTATCAGCCTAGCTCACGCTTGACTCACCGGTATATAAATCCAAACGTCTGTGTTTGTTTGAAAACGATAAAAATCTACATGCGTACATTGATTTCAACCAAATTGTGCATACGTGTTCGTTGCGTTCAGGCGCAGGAGCTTTAGGTATTATCACCGGAAGTGACTGTGCCGCGATCAAATTAATAAAAATAGTAATTTTATTGCTTATAACAATGAAATAAATACGTAGTTTCCATTTTTAACTTAAAACAACAATCAGAAATACATAAATAGTTTAGATTTAATGTTTTTAAAGCATTGTAGTAGTAACAATGGTAGTATTTGTAGTAGTAATACGATAGTGTTGCCAACGAACCCCGCACCAACGGGCGGGTACTTTGGCTAGTGGTAAAGTAACAAAGAAAGTGAGTAGAAAAATTATAGCATGTTTATAATCTGAACATGTGAGCACAACTTGTTAAGTAAAAATGCCATGGCCAATGTAAAAAGCGTTCACGGCCAAAGCCAGGGAAAGAATTTGCAATCAAGAAGCAAGTTGTGTAGATGTTTAAAATAAGATATGGTATCAGTGTGTTGGTGAACAAACAAAAAATGTTCAAGTGTAATGTGTGATATATCTGAAAATCACTTTCGTAAGTTGACCCCACAAATCACTGGAGGACACGAATGTAGCGACTACAGCGCACTGAACTCGACGTGTTCGCTGCAGTAAGTCGTGCATCGAAGACCGAAGATACATAGTTACATACTAGTACAATGCACAAAAAAATGTAATTCACCGAAAATTTAAGAACTTTAAAGGGAAACTAACAACTTCGAGAAAATATACGTAGATCAGGCGATCTCAACCTAGTGCTCGCGAGCACGAACATCATTCGAAGAAACAGTCACGTACAAAAGTGATGTAATCGAGTAACTGTAGATAATTTACTTCTAAGTATTATTGATCTCAGGGACAACTACGGATCAAGATATTTACATTAGTATTACGAACTTCCTAATATCCAATGCTATCAATTTACCAAAGCTTGTGGGTGTCGTAATACATGGTGCCCCATCAATATGGTGGATACGAAAAAAGGATTCATCATTCTTCTGAGAAATGATAAACGCTTTTCTCCATTCATTCACTATCATTGCTTAATTCATATTGAGAACCTAGGTAATAATTTGAAATCCTCTCCTGTTACTTCAGAACACTTAAAAGTTATTGTTAATTTAGTGGAATTTGTTGTAAAGCCACTTAAAAACGTCTGCTGAAAGTCTTCTTGCATGAATTATCAGCGCCTTATTAAGAACTAATATTTTATGCGGCTATTCGTCGTAGCGATGTTGTTACAAGGGTGTGGAAAGTGTGCGAAGAAATCAAAACACAAATTGCTTCAAATGGCTTTATAACAAAATTTCCACAACTAAATGATGATTACTGTAACATTAATATTGCTTTCATGGATCATTTTCAGTATCTGAACAAGTTTAATAAATAATACTTCAGGCTGAACAAAAATATGTGCAAAATGAAAAAAAGCTGTATTTCAATTTCGATTAAAATTAGAAAGAATCTTTGCTACAACAAGCAAGAACGAGCTCCCAGAACTTGCACACAAACTTTTGAGACTTGGCCGAGCTCAGTATGAGGATTCTAAAATTGTCCAGCTAGTAATTCAAGATCTTTTGAACGAATTTGATACGCTTTTTGGAAGAACATGAAGATTTGTTTGGTGTATAAGTAGGTTTGCCATACGTACCGGATTTGCCAAGACAGTCCCGGTTTTAAGCCCTTGTCCCGCTCGGTTTTCTTATTGTCTCGGCAAATCCGGTACATATTTGTAGCAATATATTAACAGTAGTCAATAACACAATCAAACTGCTAAAATAAAACAGTTTTGTTTGTTAAAATGCATTGACAACAGTGCTCTAAGCAGTTCAATTGTCAATTTTCAAAATCATCCTATGTGATTGCTACAGATTTCATGATTATCTCAGTGTTGTCGTAAGTCCGGTCCGGTGTATAGATATGGTCGCGATTTTAAACGATTCTTTAATTATTTCGTAGAACATTAATTACCATAATGCGTACCTTCTCATCTGCACTTCGAGTAAAAGATCCGTATTTGAAATCCGTTTATTTCGTACAGGATAGTGTTGTCATTATTCCTCAGAATTTACTGTGTCGCATGGTCGAGATTCCGATGTGAAAGATAAGCCGCCAACATCAAAACAAAGGAATTTTGGAAGCTATTGTTGGAAGTAAACAGCTGCACATGAAGCAACTTTCGCATATCATACTGGCGTGCATGATCATAGTTTAAAATCGGTGGAATGCACATCGAAATTACTGAAAATGTTTTGAATAGATATTTTTTTCACCCACGAGACACAACGTCTTAAAAAAAGGATTGGATCATATTTGTTCCGGTTTTGCATGAACAAATTATGGCAACCCTAGTTATGGTCGAAGAGTGCTAAATCACTGGACCCTCTACCGATAAAAAAAAAAAAAAAAAAACGAGTAGTGGATGCCTGACTAGAACCGTTATAGTTTCCTGTTAATTTACCCTTGTATTAGAATTCATCAGTCTTAATATTTTTAATAATCGTAGTTTTACGAGGGGCGTTCCATATTGATTTACACTTTTTTTTTCTACTTTCAGGGTCCAACATTGAGCTCGTCCTGAAAGTTGGAAGGTAGTAGTACTTAGGCCTGCCTTCAGGTGGAAGAACAATACAAAGACGTGTAATCCCTGTACCCTGCAGCATATTTCACCAACAGCTGTAAGTACGTGAGCGGACAACATGGAAAGTGATCAGCAAGGACAGCGCTGGACAACATGGTTTCTGTGGAAAGAGGATGTACAGACTGCGGAAATTCAAAGGCGATTGATGGCAGTGTGTGTAAATCAATATGGAACGCCCCTCGTAGTTTATATGTAATGCGCCAAAAGTTCACACTTAAGAGAAGTCCTCCGCATGGCATCAGGTTTGTACATGCTGATCAAACTGAGTACGTACTTACATAAATAATTACGAAATATTTCTTTTCGTAAGTCACTCTGCGTTGCTGGCCATCGGTAGGTGTTTATAGAAATGTCTGTGTGAATGATCTGTAACGGAATGAGTGGCATAAGGAAAAATATGGCGCATTAACTGACTCATATAAACTGCATCATAGTCTTAACTTCATTTTCCCCCACAACAAGGAGGGTGCGAGGGTATCATTTCCCAAGTGCCATTTTTCGTAGGTTACGAAGTTTACCTGATTTCACATATAGTTAACCAAGCGATTCCAGAGAATCGATTCGCAACAAATTAGTAACGTCAAGAACGGGCTATATCAATGAATTCTGATGAAAATTTCCTCTACTAACTGCTTTCGACAGGACTAATTTCTCAAAACTTTGAAAACCTTGTTTATTTACAGTCTTTATTTACAAACTGGACCTTGGATTCATCCATAAGTAGGTTCCCATAACCCTGCCTGGTTGGAACTATATTGAACACAGGCATTTACACTTTCAAGGGTATATTTTCCTTTTTCGTGTGTACATTTCACAAAAGATGCTACATCAATTATCGTAGCCGTGAATCGCAATTGCAGTCGAATAATCCTTGTACTGAAATCGACATTGACAACTGAAGCAGCATAATAGAAATTATTTTACTTCTTACCTTTGTTGTGTATTGAATCCACAATTGATATATGTCTTTTCCTGTTTCCATGTCTGTAGTTGCTAAATATCATTATTATTCCACTACAACATTTAATTTTACCGATTTCTGTTTTATGTGCGAACTCCGTATTGAAGATTGTAGACAGATATTACGCAGTGTTGCCAACTCCATAGATGCATTCGTACATTCAAACTATACCAGTGAGGGTTATTTTCAAGCCCGCTTGCATTGCTTGTGATTTGGGTGAGTAGACAATTGATACACATGTTTTATTGCGTGTTCTATCTAATATATAATAAAAAACGTGTTTTACTTTATTGCGTGTTCTACATCCTATGTAATAAAACACGTGCTTCAATTGGCTACTCATCCAAATCACACATAACCAAGCAACGCAAGCTTGGTTTATTAGCCTAAAGCTAGGGTTTAGCCTAGGCCTAAGTGCTAAGCCCTAGATTAGCCCTTAGGGCTTCTTTTGAATCACGCATGCGTTGCTTAACACTTGGGTGAATAGCCAATTGAAACACGTGTTAGAGCTAGTTTACATGAAAGCTTGCGTTGCTTGTTTTGTGTATGATTTGGGTGAGTAGACAATTGAAACACGTGTTTCATTGTAAGATAAACGTAAGGGCCTATTTTCAAGTCCGCTTGCGTTGCTTGCGATTTGAGTGAATAGCAAATTGAAATACGTGTTACAACACGCAATAAAACTACAACCATCTATTTTCTATCTGATAACATTTGCCTGTCAGTGCCGGTTCGGCATACTCTAGTTTAGAAGTCATTCATTAGTTGTTTTATTTGTTGTGCAAAATAAAAAAACTCGTGAGTATTCTATTTTGATACTTAAAATGCCTCCGAAAATTTTTGACAGGCAAAACAGCTCGAGATAGAGCATACAAATTTACAAAAGAAGAAGGGAATAGTCCTGATTCCAATACTCTGAATGACGCATTTAACCCAGCTAACGTTTTAGCAAATGAACTAACATTTCATGAAAAACTTAGTTTGATTCAAGAATTGAAATCCTTGAATCATTCCGAAGTATCAAAAAGATTCACTGCTTTCAAAAGAGGTATAATGAAAGCTCAAATATGTGGACATGTGGAAGTTGTAAACATCCTCTAGGATTAAAAGGTGATTTTGTCTTACTTGCGGAGGCACTGCTGAGATCGTTATGGATGCCTGTACTAATGTGGACAGTGAACGATCATTTTCTCACTATGGCAATGTATATTGATGAATACGAGATTCAACTTGAGTGAGAAAAACCTGCAAATCATGACTGTTTGCATTGGAGGACAACGACGAGGACGATTAATGTAAGGTAGAGAACGTATATTTTAGCACTGGTTCCATTGTAATATCATCCGTTGTATGCTTTGGGATGCATTGTGTATAGTTTTCTTGTAAAAATTAAAGTTTCATGCTATTTATCACAGCGAAATTTACTGGTTTCTTTAAATAACGTAAATATATTCCGTTATATAACCGTCAATTTATTTTCTTTCAAACGTTTCCTCAATATAGGCTTAAGCGAAATCTAACTTTGTGAGCGAATTTTGAGGTTATTATGAGCGAAATTTTCCAGTCCCTACAGATAACAAATAAATCACAAACTTCTTTGCGAATTATGCTATAATGTATCCTTATTATGCATAGTTAGCAACACTGACACTTATTTCTTGGATAATAAAGGCGAATCTGCTGCAAGACTCTCCTTCAAGGTAGGCCTCTCCTTGAATCTACCGTACTTTGAACAAACAAACGTATTTAGTTATTTACCCATACGTACGGAAACAAATGTGTCATAGCTTTAAATTACCTTCAAAAGAGTCGCCAATTTTGTGTATTGTCTTTTTAAAAAAGAAAAAACTTTGCAAGTCATCTTGAAAACAAATCTATGAGTTTGTTGAAAAAAAATAATCAATATGAAAAAATTCGTAATGTTTAGTTTTGACGAAAAATGACATGACCCAATAAAAGTTTCTGAATTAGATTTTTCTGGTTAAGCATGGCACGAAATACCTAAACAGAAGAAAAACAACTTTGCGCATGTTTCATGGTGGTGGGTGTAGGTATAATGCGAAATCATTTATCTTTCGTGTATTACTGCAATTAGTAACAGTTTTAGAGTAATTTTCAAAATTAGCTGCTTTTGTTTTACTGCGTTGAATGTACTTAAAATGTTATTTTCCTGATTTCAAACGAGTAGAATGCAGACATATCAAGGAGTGATGTCAGTGCAAGGACACAATGGCGTATGTGTATCCTTGCACTAACATCACCCCTGAAAGTAACAACATCGGAGGTACGGTGCATTCGACGCCATGAGATTTGCTAATATAAGATATGTACTTGGCGAATTAGCAAAGTATCTTTATGAGCTTTGTACTAATCGTATGGCTTTACCTTTTCAGACGGTGTTCCCTGGGTGTGTAGAATGAAAGCGGAAGGAAACTTGAGTTAACAGTCATTGCCTCTGCGACTGCTAAACAATGTATCAGTTTTCTTTCAAATTCTGTTTTTTCCCCACTTTAATATATAACCCTATTACAGTGGAAAATTGTTTTCTATGGATTAACTTTACTTTTCGAACCTCAGCTTACGCTAATTATTGAGCCATATGTTTTTTTTTTGTTTTTTTTTAGTATTTATGGCCTTCAGGCCGGGATTTATACGCGATGCACATCGCCTTTAACACATTCACCATGCACACGGTCTAAACACTGAAGCTGCTAAATAGACCGACGTCTCTTTTCACACTTGTATGATCCGAAATTTTGTGTTTCAACAATGCTAAAGAAAGCCTTTTCATATTTTCTATTGTATGTATTCGTAAGTTTATAGCGTTGCGCCACTAAACACGATTGATCTTTTCTGTGTATCAAGTCTTATTTTTTGGAAGAAGAATATTTCTGTTTTGCCTGGTATTGTAATTACGCATTAGCTATTTTCTGTGAAGTGATTGTCATAAAAATTTAAACCCTTTTTAATAAAGACTACAAATTCACATTTGTATAAGCAAGATAAAGGAAGAATGTTTAAATCCTGAAGTGTGGTTCTTTTTGACATCTATAACTCTCAGAATACGCTCTAAATACTACTAGGTTTTAAATATTTGACTACCGTACTTGAAGGAATATTCCTCGAAAATATAATTCCATATTTAAGCAAAAATAGTAGCCTCGTGGATGGCCTAGTCGGTAACGCGCTTGCCTTCAGTGCGAGCAATCCTGGCTCAGATTCCCGAGAGGACTCAAAATTTCGGTGTTTGCCCAGTATCGTAAGGATAATTTTGGTAGCTTCTTGAATGAGGAAGTAGCGGGTCGGGGTCACGAAAGTCGCGACACACGGCTGAAAGAGACGTTACATTAGTTCCATACCCTCTATTTGAACGTCTCTCTGACAGGCCAGGGTTCTTAAGAGTCTGTCGCGTCGCCCAGTTTAATTAATAGTTTATTGTCGTATTAGTTGATGAAGCTCTGTAGTTTTAAGTGAAATATTGCGCCTTTTATGTTTCCAGCAATTTTTTAGATTTTTAATTCAAGATATATATGTAAACTGGCATGGAGCTGCAGAACCTTTTCTATTTTTGATCCCAGTCTAAACTTTCCAGATCCCAGATCCCGTTACTCACAAAATGTACTCTTTTCGACAATCCGGCTTTTGTATTTCTTCCAACCTTATTTACCTCTTAACTCTGTAACTTATATTCCGCTCTCTATGTTGGGGAAACCCAAACGCCTCTAACAATCCGCGTCAACGACCATCGCTACTCCTCTAAATCACACCTTCCTCATCTTTCAACACCTGAACACACTTCATATCACGGCCGCACTTTCGATGAAACCTTCCGTGACAGCATCCTGAATATTCTTAATCCTGATTCACCTGCTACAGTTAGGAAGTGACCGGAGCAGATATACATCTCTGTCCTATCCTCCAACTATGGACCCGGTCTTAACTGAATGTAATTTCCTGCACCCACAGTTCTTCTTCCTCTTCGTCGATGCTTCCATATTTCCATTTTATTGTTTGTAATTTTTATTTTCATTTCTCTTTCCTTTTCTTTATTCTTCATTTCCCTTCATCCTTATTACTATTTATGTTATTTCCCCGCTGATTATTTACTATCTTATGCCTCTTTCCGATTTCTAGTTACTTCCGTCGCCATTTTTTTTTTCGGCCCTCTTACTTATTTTCCCTCCTCCATAACCTGGCCACTATGTTACCTGACAGTAGTTGACAACGTGGTCACTCCTTAGTACCAGTCCTATCTGTCGTTCTAGATTCCTATTATGTGAACACACCTTCAGCGAAACGGTGGTGGTACGTTTTTATTGTGTTTGTGAAGTTTTTGTACAGCTCTCTTAGCATTGTGATGTGTACCTTATTTTACCATGTTATATGTCTGTACCTGAGAGTCAGAACCGCGTAAGTTACAAATCCTTGTTTTCGAGTTAAAAGAAAAGAACTACTTCCTTTCTTATTAAAACTAAATGCACAAACTACTTAATAGACTTGTTTTTTGTTTTTTTACATTATTTAACAGGTTTACAACAAGAATCATGCAACCGTTATGTGAGGTATTCTGAATGCTGTACAGTACTGCATTAATCACGTTTTCGCCAAATTTAGACTTACGCGGTTCTATCTCTCAGGTATATGTTTCGTTTGATTTTTAATAAATGGTGGATATAACGAATATATACACCGAGACGCCGTAGCTCAATAGTAGAGCGTTGACGTAGCATTCGGGAGGTTGTGGGTTCGATCCCAGCGGCCGACCATCTTAAGTGAGGTTTTTTCTCAAGTCACATCAGGCAAATGCCACCTTTAACATAGGCCCTTGCCGACACCCTCTTGAATCCTTTCCGCTCCCCTATCCCGCCCTGACTCTTAGATGCATGAGTCTAAGGTCATAAATACAATTCAGCAGCGTATATATTATTTGTTTTATTCATTAAGCCCTTATATACTAATTCATGATGTGTCTTTAAGTGTAGAACGCCATAGATGAAATGGGTTTTGTAAGTGTTGTGTTACTTTATATTTTAGATCATGCTTTCCAGAAGAATTTCGTGGCATTTGTGCTGTAGGCTTCCGAGGATAATATGTGCAACGCAGAAGGATGTGTGTACAATGGGAAGTAAACTCCAGCATGTAAGTAATTTATCACTGTGGTATAATGGCCCTGCAATCAAAAGTAGCTGTTATTTCAACCATATATTAACACAAGTAAACCAACTCATACGTGAAAATATATATTATAGTGAGTTGGCTTGAAGTGCAGAGTTGCCTGACTGAGATTTTCCTTTCTAAGAGTCACACCACAGGCCAAAGAAAAATGGACACCAAACAGGATTGTAATTCTGAATTTAAAAAAAAAAATAATAATAAACTTTTCCTAGCTAATTATTAAATACTCACCTCTGAACACCAACACAGTTTCACTAACACTAACCATTGCAGTCAGTGTTAATTGTGTAGTTCAAGAGATGGCGCATGACGTTGCAAGTGACAGTAATTAATTTCCGTGTTAATCATTATATTTTTAAAGAATGTTTTAAGTGAAATTTTATACATATTAAGAAGGAAGAAGAACTGAATTCTCTCTTTTATATTAATATTTGTTTTATATGTTATTTCAAGTGAAAAGTGAACACTTGTAGAAAGTTAATGTACATGCCTGAATATACCGGCTGAGATGGTCGTGTAATTTAGATCGTAATGCAAGCACTAAATAATTCGTGCTTCAGCAATTATATTGTTTGTCTTTTTGAATAATGTTTATCCTCCTTTTGAGAGGATTCCTCCAGCCATTCAGTCTCTCAATCTAAGAGGCGAATAATTGGGTGTAGTAGATTTTTCAACGGACCCGCTTTACTTGGGGACTGGTCTCTCAAACACAGTTCTCCTTGAGAACAAGCGGGTCTCTTACAAAGAGGTCCTCACGAAGCAGTTGTGCTCTATGATTAAGAGGATAAACTAACGGGTATTGATCTCTCATCCAAGAGGTCATAGAGAGGTGACAGAGATGTTAGTTCTCTTAACGATTAGTCCTTCGACGACATCCAGCGGTAGTGCAGTACGACACTTGGGAAGCACAACGGACCACTACGTGCCCCGTTGGTGGTTTCAGCGGCACGTACTCTTCGCCCAGCAAAGGTTCCACTTCAAGATTTCTTCTTACCCCCACCAATCGTAGTAGTTTCGGGTCAGACCTTCACGAGACCATCAACAACTGCTACTGGCGCTTGAGCAGTGGACAATGAACGTGGTAAAGGCCCCTTTACTTACGGGATACGAACACGATTTCCAGTTCATATTCATCAAATTAAGGCCCTGTATTTGTTAAATTCACAAGCGTAGTACTTCTGAGCAGTGCTGCCCTCTACCCATGAATTAACAAACTACTTCAATCTTTGTTTCTTTTGTGGCAATCTCATTTCATTACAGCATTGATTATATGAGTAGTTGTTTGCATATACTGTATAATTATGTTATGAATATTTTATTTTGAAGGTAAGAAATTACACTTCTCGTCGAGCAATGATGTATGTTCCCGGAGATGATGAGCGAAAATTAAACAAAGGACTTTCATCAGATGTCGATTGCATTGTGATGGATTGCGAAGACGGAGTGGCGATAAACAAAAAGGTAAAATAACGTTTGTATTAAGTACAATCAGATTATTTGCGAATACTTTGTAGAGAATTTTGTAATGAAAGGAAAATTAACCATAATTGGAGGTCGAGCACAACGGGCGACTAAAGTCTTACGTCACATCCGGTAGGTCGTCATGGTATCCTGCCATTTTACAGTCTAAACAAACAGGTGCTTAGCAATGGGTTGTGATGTTCCTTGGATAATAAAACAAAATCATTATGATTTTGTGCTTTCTGGTAGATTGTCACCTTGTTATAATTACAATGAAAGAGACACGTGTTTAACATGATCCAATGTTATAAACCTTTGTTCAGTATATACAGTATTTGACATACAATTCGAACGTGATTAACCACATTAAATTGTTAATAACGCCATATTTATTCATTAGAACTAATTAAAAAAGTTGTTTATAACATAAATATAAATAGTAAATTGTTTTAAATAAAAAAATCAATTGAAATTAAGATTATAATAAATATTTCCTCACTTCGATTACATCGTAACAATAGTGCTACCATCTAGCAAGCATAAAATCGTTATTTTGGAATATGTGTATATTAAATTAAATTTGCTCAGTAATGCATTTGGTAAATATTTTTACAGTTGAAATTAGATATGACTTCATTTTATCTGGGAAAAAATCCATAAATA